>VXAL01017328.1:144603-160131 GCA_013399475.1 Chauna torquata
TCAGACACACACTCCTGCACTAATTGCACAGTTATATTTGCATTACAGAAATGCAGGAAGAAAAGAGTTATGACAGATACTCAAAGAAAAAGAAACAATATCAGTTGTATAACTTTAGAAGAAAATACTGGAGTTGGCTGCCTGAAAGAGAGACATGAAGAGAAGCACAAAAATAGGAAAGATTCTGTTACCTCAGTTAAATACTGTACTGAGGAGGTATGAGCTGAACATCAACATTTTTCACACCATTGCAAAAGCAGCCTTAGGGTTTACAATCACTAGCAGAACAGTACACTGGCTTAGCAAGGCAGTTATGCTTGTGACTATACTTTAATGCTATACTCCTGAATAGATCTGCTGAATTCTGAGGGGTTTGATCCAAAGCTTTTTGAAGTCATTGACAGGATTTCCTTTGACTATATGGGCTTTACAGCCTGTCCTGAGGAGGTAGATGATGCTAGCTTCATTCTGCTATGTTTATTCATTTGGGGTTTCTCATTACCCTTAAATATGCCTTAATTCTATGCTAAAATTTAGTATGTTTTTAAAGTCAGACGCAGCCAGGTTTTAATTTCATGTTTATACTTTCACTTCAGTTGTCAGTAAAATAAAGCAAATTATTTAATGCTTAAACCAAATATACATTTGTACTTGGAGATTAATAAGCCTGGCAAAAATTATGATTCTAATGCTGTGTATGTAGTTTTGACAATGAGATATGTAATTTTTTAGTACTTCTGGCAAGGAAATGAATTTAATATTCTTAAATGCTTAGAAAGGTTAAGAAATGAAATGCAAATGTATTTCTCTGTTAAGACAGTACATTTCCATCTAAACTGAAGTGAAAAAGCCAGTACAGTTGGATCTCTTCAGATTCACACAATGCATAATATGAAAAACAGCATTCCCAGTGCATTTGTTCTTTCTTTTCCAGCTCATTTACTTTCTGTCTATAAGCCTATTTGGACCTTCTATTACACAGTGAATGGTTTTCCAATTTATGCAACATCCATTCATATTTTACTTACTCTCAGGAATAAAAGGAACACTTCCTTTGCCTTTAAAGCTTAATTTTTATTGTCATGATTAAGTTCATATCTTAATTCCACTTAGTTTTATTAGAATTTTAGTTCTGTGAGTAGGAGAGAAGTTGGCTTAGCCTTCTCAGCATTACACTAGGACAGAACTGAAAGACCTCAGTTTTGTACTGAATCCTGAGAAAAAGTCTTTAACTGCATGTGTTTCATCCAAATCTTCTGTTTCGATCTGGAAGCCTCTCCATGTGGTAGGACTTGTTCCACTAGCAGCTTTGACTTCAAATGGTGTTTGTATTCAGGAGCAAATCTGGGAACCTGTGTTCCCAGTGCTGCACCGTGTGAACATAGGCATATATGCATACACACAGACACAGTGTTACTAGCTAACACCCACTCCATCCGCCACAATTCTGATGTCTGCCAAATTTTCCCTCCTGCAGGTAACTTTTATGTATTTGCATGCACTGTTTATTCTTGTTGATATCCCTTTTAGTGCTCAAGGTGGCACAGGAGCTGTAGCTATGAGTTATGCTGTTCTCTTTTCATCTTTTCCTTTGTATTATTTTTGGGTGTTCTGGTACCTGAATTGGACAAAAAAATGGAGAAGCTATAGACTTTAGAATAGATGTCGGCCTGTACAGAGAAGGTGAAAATTCTGGTGACTTACTTTATTGGAATGTATGAAAAAGGAATATTACACTTTCTCAGCCACCCAGTTTTATACAGGTATAAGAAAACATAGAGAAAAGATCGCTTTGCCTGGCAGAGGCAGCTGTGCGACAGCCTGCTGCCCCTGCTTTTCTTCCTCCAAAACTCAATGGGATTTAAATTTAGGAAAGTCCAGCTCGACACCAATCCTAAAGCCTATCTCTAAGAGAACTTTTGACTCTGTTTCTACCAAAGCGATAGATCCTGTCTGCTTTCAATCTGCAATAGTGATTACTGACGATTATAAGGATAAGATCAGAGGGAGATGAAAGATAATTCCAAATGACAAGAATTTGATATTTGACCTGATATGATACATTTTTTCATTTCATTAAACATAAGCTTAAACGTAAGTTTCACCAAACTGGGAGGGAAGTTCAAGGGAGAGAAAGGAAGATCAAAAAGAAAAAAAAAAAGTGGCATATTTTCAAAATAAAAAACAAATTCAAACTATTTTTAATTCAAAATACCATTCAAATTATTTTGCTACATCCATCTAAAATGAGATCTAGTTTTTTTAGTTATTTATTTTCTGTGAAATTATATTTTTCAAAAATGAACCAAACCAAAGACTAGCTTAGTGATGTTGCTCTTGTAAACTATTTGCACAGAGACCCATTTCTATTGCTTTGGAGATGCCTGTATTTACGTGTGGGTGATCGATATGTTTTCATTTTGCTGCACAGTGCTTTCATTTTGTAAGTGTTTTTAGTTGTGAGTGACCGTGGGAGGCATGTAACAGTATTATTTAAAATTTCAGAAAGTAATTCTGCTATCAAATTAAATTTACTGCACATTGCAGCATTGAGAATTCTGACTTTGTATGCTTTAGTGGTGGATCTCCTAGCAGAGAGATGTTTTCTTCTGTCATCTAAAGAACTTGTTTTAATTTACTTGTTTGGACATCTGAATGGAACCGAAATATACCAGCTTTTGCCCAACCTGTCTTGTCCATCCCAGCACATTTCTGACCATTTTATTGTTTATTTCATGAGGATTTGTTCTAAGGTTGTCTTTTCAATCTTTCTTAGCTTTATTTTATGTTTTTTTTTTTTCCTGATTTTTAAAATCTCCTCTCCCTTACTTTCTCAAATTCTTTCCACTTTTGTATCATTAGGTCTCTCTCAGTATTTTGGTCACCTGTCATCAGAAATACTCTGTCATTTGTACTTGATAAAAACAAAACAAAAACAAACAAACAAACAAACAAAAACATGATTCAAATGACTGTAAGTAATGCCTTTATGAGAATTTAAAGATCAAAACATTAGCTAATCTAGTTTTGTATTTTAACAGTAACTTAAGAGAGGACAGAATTTAAGGCAAAAACAAATTGTTCTGATAATTTGGTCTGACTGTCCATAGTAATTTCATCCAGTAGTTGTGCATCATTAATAAATATCATTATATTGCTTTTGCATATGGGGAGGCCAAGGATTCTAGTCTCCTAAAAGTAACAAATGAGTTATTAGAAACAGACAACTCAAATTCCAGTCTCCTTCTCCAAGCCATTGAGATGTGTTTTCTCACCAAAAAAAATAATAATAATAATCGATGTCTGTTAAACTCTGGCAAGCCAGTTCCATCAAATAAAACTAAATAAAAAAAAAATAAGCTCTAAAATGGAGATTTGTATGATGTTGCCAGCAGGTTTTGACTGTTTTTTTTTTTTTTTCCTTAAAAATTCCAGAGAAAATGTATTTCTAAAGCTGGTGATTACAGTGTCAGAATAGAATTTATCAACAGAGAGTAAGAGAAAAGCTTCCACTTAAACTCACATCTTCAAAACCTCCTCAGAGTTCATATGCTGGAATAAGAGATACTATATTGTATTTGATGCAAGCCACCATAGCTTTTAGCTTTCTTGAGGATGAATAGCTTTTTGCTTACATTTGTTTATCTTGCTAGGACTTAAATTTTAAAATAACCTCTGTTACAGCTATTAATTGAAAATGTAATGCTGTCTGACTTAGGCTCCCAGTCCATGGTGATGCTTCATTCCTATTGCTTTTCAGTGTGTTTCTCCTTCTGGACATCCATGGGTTTTCTCCATGTTCTGCTCTGCAGACTCCTTTTATCCCTGGTTTCTGGTTCAGATGTTCTCCTGCAGCTGTTATGGAGATATTGTAGGTAAAGATAAAAAAGTACAAATTCAGTCACTTGGGTGTAGTATCTGCTAACCAAAGTCCAAAATGGGTACCAACCAGTAAGATAAGCAAGAAAAGTAGCCGCTATTTATTTTGATGTAAAAAAGCCAGAAATGAGCAGACACATACAGCCCACACCTTTTCATAAGTAACTAATCTCTGTGAAATTTTAGTAATAGTAACCTCAAAGTATTTTGAATTTTTTTTTTATGTGTAATTCAAATGCAGTCTTACCATGTCAGCCACATAGGTTTCTGAGAAGTGAAAAAACATTTATTGTACAATTACCATCTTCAGAATTTCAAAGGCTTCACTAATTTTCACAGACATTTTATGTAAATCCATAAGTTCCATTAAAATTATTTAGGAAGGAGTTGCGTTCTAAGGTAACCTTTTAAAAACCAGGACTATCAATTTCTTATTAGATGAAAAAGTGCCAGGTTCATTCAACAAAATTAAACAAAAAAATCTAATGCGGAGTGAATGACTGCATTAAAAAGCTGGGGTAGAAATATGTGTTCACCACATTTTATCTGTATCTGGGGAAAATGCAATTTTAATTTAATCCAGTAAAGCATTCAGCTATCTCTATTTACTAAATTTTTGATTCTATTTCTAGTTTAAAAAAAGTTATGTCTCCTGGAAAGGTGAATGCATGACCAAATGAAACCTATGTTGACTTGTCTCTTGTGCATTTCTCTGTGGAGGTTATGGAGATTCAAATATGCCAACAGTTTTCTCAGTTAAGAAGTCATTGTCTACCCTGCCGGTACATGTATGATGCTGATCTGCTGTGGAAATCTGTCTGTACTGGTTTGTCCAGATCTGCCTGCACCTGCATGGGCCTGGACACCTCCAGGCAAACAGAAATCACTACCACGGTCTATCTGTGTTTTCATTGGAATGCTTTTTCCACTAAAATGTCATAATGGCAAAAAGAAATCTAAGAAAAATAAGGAATTTCTTTAGTGCTGGCCGGAATTGTGTTTTTCCAGTATAAAGTCATGGGCATACATTTCATGCTGTAGGTTGTAGAGAAGTCTTTGCCAGAAGGTTGCCTGCAAGAGATGGCCTTAAAGACAAGTCTAATCTCTGTCACTTTTCCTGCACCTCCATCCTTCCAGCTGCAGGACCTTTCTTTATTCAGATATTCATTCTCATTTCCTGCAAATCATTCTGTGTTAGGTTCCAAGTTGACCTTTTTGATCTGGAGTTATTTTTTTTTAATTTCTTTGGGTTCCAAGTAGAAATGAAGTCCATAATTTTATTTGAATCATTGGTTGGTATTATTACATACCTTTTAATCAGCCACGCTGCAGATCTGTGCTGGTAGGCTTATGCTACGAGCATTTATAACACCTGCTTTTTCAGTACGTATCTTCATCCATTTCTGTGAATATTTCATTAGTGTCACCAGGAACTGAAATTCATTAGTATCTGTCAGTTGCTCTTTGCTTATCTCACACGAGATGGGTCAGCTATGTCAATCTCATCCACGGTCTAGGCTTCAGAATTGGCTACAGCCAAATCTGGTACCTTTCTGGCAATGGTCTGAACAGAAGAACAAAGGAGCTGAAGAGTGATAAAGTCTGAAGGAAATTGACAAAAATCTAAAGGAGATCTGACATTTTAAACCTCTTGAGAATCTGCTGCAGGGACATTACTAACTTCTCATTCCCACAAGGGAAATGTCAATCAGTTGGGTAAATGTTCACCATGGTATTTGTGTATATTCTGTTTCTTTGGAAAGGTGATAATACTTTTTGCAACTCTTTCTGTTATTTGAAAATTTTCATTATTAAAGCTTAATTTTAAAGAAAAGTTGCATAAATGCGTATTTACAAGTCAGTCTGAATTTATTGTTTCATACCAAGTCACAGATTTGATTTTGTTTATCTCTGTCATTAGATTTTAAAAATTGAAATGTAGTAGTTTCTTTTGTTCTTAGTAGAATATTGAAGATAGGCTGCAGCATGTGGACTGTATTTACCACATATAGAAAATAACATGTAAAGTAATTTCTGTCTGTTTGTAAAACATTACACCGGGCTTCTACTTCCTCCACACCTGTAACTTTATCTGATATTAAGTTGTTCAAGTATTCTTTGTTGAGTTACCTCATTTCTACATAATTCTTGCTAAAAATGTAATTTTCTTGTACTGATGGATGACCAATCATGTATTTATTGTCATGGGCATTTACTTTCCAAAACAGAATTTTAATAAGCATTAAATAAATTAATATCCATTTACTGATCTTTGAAGATAAACATTTTAGGGTAGAGCTCTGACTACTGTCAAGTAACCATCTCTTGGTATTGATTGCTATCTGATTTCTAATCTTGCCTCCTATGAAGGTTATGGTGAAATTACTTCAGTGTTATCTGGAGTCCTCAAATTTCTTTGATTGCAGTCAGTGAGGTTTTTGGCCTTACAAAGACAAGTAGAAGGCTCACTTATCGGTTATTTATTACTAGGAATAGGAATGTGTTGAGTTTCAGTGTTACATAGTGCATCTTGAAGATTTCAAAACTGAAGATTTTGAAATTAAGTGCCACTCACTTTTTCTTAAAAAGGCTCAGCTCTGGATGACTTATATGGAAGCATGTGAGGATAAAAATGTCAAACTATTAACTCATTCTTCAGCATTTTGTAGGCCATTACATTAGATTTTTGCTATTGCTGGTAGCACACCATCACTGTTGCATCAATATGACAGTGTAGGGTCTCAGGACTCATCAGGGCTTGCCTTGTCCTGAGTTTATTTGAGTTTGTTTTAGCAATTTTCTTTTTTTGGCATTTTTTTTCTGCCAAATCACTGTAGCTTAATCCATTTCAGCTTAAGCTCTGTGATAACTATCTACAGCAAAGGTCTGAGAAACCTAGGTAGTCCCTGAAAAAAAAACAACAGCCCTTTAATACCAGCTGAGGACAAGGGAAGCTGTTGGACAACTCTTAAATTTCACCTGGGAACCAAGGAGAAGGAAGCAACCTCTGGGAAGAAAACATACTAAATTAGACCCAAATGTACCCTAGACCAAAGATGAAGAGTCTATTTGCCTTAAAAGGGTATATTTGTCCTCCTGGTGAAGACTTGGGTATGCTGAAGTCTTGTCTCCATACTCCACCGTTTCTCTTGAGGGAGACTGAAACTTTTGATGTTAGGACCCAGAGAAACATTGGAGAGATGTTGACATGAACAGAATGGGTAGGTGTTTGGAAGGTTGTGTGCATAAACTACAACTACATTTATGAGGATTTGCTTAGAAAACTTGAACTATTACAATGATAATTAGACCGTTTAGAATTCTTAGCTCCATATTTATGATGCTTCCTTTTTATTCTTAACAATGTTTTGAGTATAATACTTTCATATGTGTCAGATTTATGTTATTTGATATCAAAATGCAGCTTCTGGGGAAGATGGAACAATTCTCCTGCCTCTTATTAGCATGGTGGACCTCTAAATGTTTATAGATGTGGGGAAAATTTTGTCCCAATTTAGAACTTTTCAAGACTCTTTTTTTTTCCTGAATGTTATCAGAACATTCAGCTAAAATCTTCATTAGAGCTGTTTAATGGAGCTGCTGCATATATAGTTAAAAAAAAAAACACACATATAGGAATTTATTCACTCAGATGAGTTGTCTTTATGATATAGTAAGTACCTAATTCATAGCAGCTGTCTACAATTTTAAATCAGTCAGAAAAAGCAATTAAAGTTTGCTGTCATACTTGAACTAGCCTGCTGTTATATATAACCATTACATTCTTTTTAAACTTTTTAATTCAAAAGAAACATCCAATAAGTCTGATAAGGACAGAAATCTGTTGCTGGGGATGGTAGGCAACACAAAATTGAAAAACTGCCATCACTCTAAACTCTGAGAATGAACACTCGATGATGTAAAACCTCAATCGTATCTTTGTCAGTTACAGACTGACAATGTATGGTGCATGTCATAGAGGAGTGGATGAGATGAAAAGACATTTTTTTATCTCAGTTTTTATATATATATATATAAACATGTGTGTGTGTGTATACACACACACACTGCAACTACATTCAAAGCAGTTCTGGAAGTAGTTTTTTTTGCTGCTGGAGAACCATCTCCATGGTGGACACTTGTCATAATAGCTTCTGAGACTTCGTACTTTGAGACTTCCAGCTCTTACAAGATAAGAAAATCTATCAATTTCCTAGGCAGCTTTTGTTCCCCCTGATTTTAATTCTTTTTTTCTAAGAAAGCAGCTGAATGTGGTTTGCTGTAATGCAGGTGCAGTGGATTACTGCATGATGAATCACCTGGGGACAAGCAGCAGGCTGAGTAAAGACTATGAGAGGAAGGGTAGGAATTTGGGAAGTTCTGGAGGCTGCAGGTTAGTATTCAGTGTTATTTATTTTTATTTTTTTTTAGAATATGAATTGGATTTAGTTCTTTTTCCTTTGAATGGAGAAAATGTGTTTCAGTCAGCTGGTTGGAGCTGGTTCAGTATGCTAAATTGATATGCTTTCTTACAACTAGACAGAAGCTCTGGGCAGGCTTTGAGTGACTGGGGTTGGGAGTAGTAGTATAAGGCTGGTTTTGATTCATATCCTATCTGGAGTGGCTCTACAAACATCACTTAGAATAGATTCAGTGTCCCTCTAAGCTATATCTAAATCTGTTGGTCTATGACAGTTTTCAGAGTAGTGGAAAAAATTACTGTCTTAATGACAGCACTCTTGCTCAGGAAGAGCATAAGAAGGCTTTGTGTTTTCCCATTTTTTTTTAATTTATTTTTATTTCTGTGTTTATCCTGTTGATAATCTTTCACTGCAAGCAAAGTCACTCTAAGTACAAAGCAACATAAATAAGATTTTAGAACCAGAAAGAAAGGTATGTAACATTTGCTGATATCTTTTGTTGATCTATGAGAATGTATTACATTTCTCATTAATTCACTAATGCATCTGGACTCGAATTTATATTCATTTAGCTTAGGTTCTAGGATTAAATGGATCACTAGACCTAAACAACAATGGTTTAAAAAAATCTTAAGTGACTTTTTTTTGTTGTGGTGGTAGAATACAAAACAAAAGTTGATAAGAACATTGACATAATTTCCTACAATTCCTTAAAGTGTGAAATTGCTCTAAGTCTTACACAGCTCCAATTGAAAAGTGAGTACTCCAAATACAATTCCTAGTGTTGTCTGAGTTAAATTAAGAAGCAGAACTAAGCATTTTAGACATAGCATAAAGCTGCTTTATTGAGATGGCACACGGTGTCCCTGTGGTTTATTTTAATTATGTTTTTTCCAAATGAAGCACACAATCTGAATTTCACACAATTTCATCGTGCAAGTGTTAAACCTCTATTATTAATCTTCCAAGTGCTTTAATTCCTAGGACTCTTCCCAAACCATGCACATGCCTTTATTGCATGAAATTCAACTTCATATTTATTGCATTGAAAGTATGTTCTGAAGGAGCAATTTTCTGATGAGAACATCACCTTTTCACATAATCTCTCTGAAATCCAGTGCTGGAAAGTACCTCTCTTATTTTGCTTTGTGAAATGTTATTTCTTTGGATACTAAGATATTCCCCGTATATTGAAGGTTAACTTACAATTGGTGGAGAAAAGCTACTCGTTGTTCGTAGAATCATAGAATTCCTTGTGGGAAGGGACCCACAAGGATCATTGAGTCTAACTCCTGGCTCTGCACAGGACCACCCAAAAATCAGACAATATGTCTGACAGCGTTGTCCAAATGCTTCTTGAACTCCAGCAGGCTCAGTGCTGTGACCACTTCTCTGGGGAGCCTGTTCCAGTGCCCGACCCCCCTCTCGGTGAAGAACCTTTTCCTAACATCCAGCCTGATCCTCTCCTGTCGCAGCTCCATGCCGTTCCCTCGGGTCCTGTCGCTGTCACCAGAGAGAAGAGATCTGCGCCTACCCCTCTGCTCCCCTTGTGAGGAAGCTGTAGGCCACCATGAGGTCTCCCCTCAGCCTCCTCTTCTCTGGGCTGAACGATCCAAGTGATCCCAGCCACTCCTCATGTCTTCCCCCCTGGACCCTTCACCATCTTTGTAGCCCTCCTTTGGACACTCTGATAGTTTTATGTCCTTCTGACATTGTGGTGCCCAGAACTGCACACAGTACTCAAGGTGAGGCCATACCAGCACGGAGCAGGACAATCCCTTCCCTCACCTGGCTAGCAATGCTGTGGTTATTTCACCGTAGGATGTGGTTAGGCCTTTCAGCTGCCAGGGCATGCTGCTGACTCATGTTCAACTTGCCATTGACCCAAACCCCCAGATCCCGTTCCGCAGTGCTGCTCTCCAGCTTCTCATCTCTTAGTCTGAACGTATACTTAGGGTTGCCCCATCCCAGGTGCAGAATCCTGCACTTGCTCTTGTTAAATTTCATGCAGTTGGTGATTGCCCAGCACTCTAGTCTGTCAAGATCTCCCTGCAAGGCCTTTCTGCCCTTGAGGGACTCAACGGCTCCTCCCAGTTTAGTGTTGACTGCAAACTTACTTAGTATATATACGAGTCCTACATCCAGATCATTTATAAAAACGTTGAAGAGAACTAGCTCTAAAATGGAGCCCCGTGGAACCCCACTAGTGACTTTCTTTCCACTTTATGGATACAAATTTTAGCATATGGTACAAATTGGGATCAGATTTGTCTTTTCTGTCTCCCCTTGATTATTTTTATTTTTTTATTTTTTGCTTTCCTTTCTATCAGCATGTGTTAGCCCTTCTTGAATGTGAAGTGGTCTCTCACTACAAAGACAGAACTTATGATACTGTCACAAATAGATTTTACACAACTTTGATTTAGCATCAATCTAAGATGTATTAAGACTTTTATGGTAAATCACAAGATTAGATTGTATGATTCTCAGCACTTAATCAGCATTTAATCATCAGCCAATTTAACACAAAGATTCAACAGAATTTGCTACAATAGAAACAGCGACTTAGTTAAAGATTTGAGAGTAGCAAGGTTCACATGAGTCTTACTGCAGGGTATTGGGGAGGGGGAGTTCTAAACTCAGGTATGCACTTACTAGATTTTCTCCCTTTTGGTGAATTATTCACCCTTCTCCCTTGTTGGCGCTTGTTTGTGGATGAGCCTTGATCCTTGAGAAGTTAGCCCTGAGAGGTGTCCCAGCTCAAGGGGAGATCAAGGTTCACAGCCCACTGCAATCTCTAGAGAGCTCAAGGGGTTCCTTGCTTAGGATCACTATTTATAGAATCGTGAGATAGTTGACTTCAGACAGTATTTTTCCATTCTGGCTGTGATTCAGGTGAGGTCATTCTGGAACTTTCTGCCAACCGTACAATTCCAGTACTTCCCAAATTGTACAGTTCTAATACCTTCCAGGCTGGGCTACAATCCAGGCCGCAGGAGTTCCAGGTACAGTCAGGGAGCCTGATCATCCCTACTTACTGCTTTTGTAACAAAGACAGGAACACAATGCTGGCTTATCCTGAGAAAGTAGAGTGGCCCAGGCTGGGAGGGTGCTGCATCACCGCAGACACCAACTATTTTCTTGAAGTGTTACCTTATTTTAATTTTTGGTGATCTAGGACTTTGATTCAGGTGATTTGATCTTGCTCACTACATCTTGCATTAACATTATGGGGTTATTTTGTTCATTTGTTTCATGCCATACCACTGATCAGTATGTTAGGTTTTTAACCTTTCAATTGATTCTACTGATTTCTTTTAGCAAATGGGGATGAGTGGTAAGAAAACTTACCCAGAATCCTTTTTAATCAAATGTATTTATATCTTAGTCCTTTTTCAAGTTAACTATTGAATTAGTGCCACTTAACTGGAATCAGATGGTATACAATTATTGCCTTTCACATCAAAGCCAAGAATCCTGTCAATGCCTGTTAAAAACTGATCAATTTACAGTTATCATGACTGTTTGATATTCTATTTAGCAAAATTTGTTCAGTTCCAATTTGATAATTAAAATCTAGAGAGGTCATATGATAAGGTGAATGGCAAATTTTTGGGAAGGTGTTCTCANTCTCATCTCTTAGTCTGAACGTATACTTAGGGTTGCCCCATCCCAGGTGCAGAATCCTGCACTTGCTCTTGTTAAATTTCATGCAGTTGGTGATTGCCCAGCACTCTAGTCTGTCAAGATCTCCCTGCAAGGCCTTTCTGCCCTTGAGGGACTCAACGGCTCCTCCCAGTTTAGTGTTGACTGCAAACTTACTTAGTATATATACGAGTCCTACATCCAGATCATTTATAAAAACGTTGAAGAGAACTAGCTCTAAAATGGAGCCCCGTGGAACCCCACTAGTGACTTTCTTTCCACTTTATGGATACAAATTTTAGCATATGGTACAAATTGGGATCAGATTTGTCTTTTCTGTCTCCCCTTGATTATTTTTATTTTTTTATTTTTTGCTTTCCTTTCTATCAGCATGTGTTAGCCCTTCTTGAATGTGAAGTGGTCTCTCACTACAAAGACAGAACTTATGATACTGTCACAAATAGATTTTACACAACTTTGATTTAGCATCAATCTAAGATGTATTAAGACTTTTATGGTAAATCACAAGATTAGATTGTATGATTCTCAGCACTTAATCAGCATTTAATCATCAGCCAATTTAACACAAAGATTCAACAGAATTTGCTACAATAGAAACAGCGACTTAGTTAAAGATTTGAGAGTAGCAAGGTTCACATGAGTCTTACTGCAGGGTATTGGGGAGGGGGAGTTCTAAACTCAGGTATGCACTTACTAGATTTTCTCCCTTTTGGTGAATTATTCACCCTTTTCCCTTGTTGGCGCTTGTTTGTGGATGAGCCTTGATCCTTGAGAAGTTAGCCCTGAGAGGTGTCCCAGCTCAAGGGGAGATCAAGGTTCACAGCCCACTGCAATCTCTAGAGAGCTCAAGGGGTTCCTTGCTTAGGATCACTATTTATAGAATCGTGAGATAGTTGACTTCAGACAGTATTTTTCCATTCTGGCTATGATTCAGGTGAGGTCATTCTGGAACTTTCTGCCAACCGTACAATTCCAGTACTTCCCAAATTGTACAGTTCTAATACCTTCCAGGCTGGGCTACAATCCAGGCCGCAGGAGTTCCAGGTACAGTCAGGGAGCCTGATCATCCCTACTTACTGCTTTTGTAACAAAGACAGGAACACAATGCTGGCTTATCCTGAGAAAGTAGAGTGGCCCAGGCTGGGAGGGTGCTGCATCACCGCAGACACCAACTATTTTCTTGAAGTGTTACCTTATTTTAATTTTTGGTGATCTAGGACTTTGATTCAGGTGATTTGATCTTGCTCACTACATCTTGCATTAACATTATGGGGTTATTTTGTTCATTTGTTTCATGCCATACCACTGATCAGTATGTTAGGTTTTTAACCTTTCAATTGATTCTACTGATTTCTTTTAGCAAATGGGGATGAGTGGTAAGAAAACTTACCCAGAATCCTTTTTAATCAAATGTATTTATATCTTAGTCCTTTTTCAAGTTAACTATTGAATTAGTGCCACTTAACTGGAATCAGATGGTATACAATTATTGCCTTTCACATCAAAGCCAAGAATCCTGTCAATGCCTGTTAAAAACTGATCAATTTACAGTTATCATGACTGTTTGATATTCTATTTAGCAAAATTTGTTCAGTTCCAATTTGATAATTAAAATCTAGAGAGGTCATATGATAAGGTGAATGGCAAATTTTTGGGAAGGTGTTCTCAAAATGGAGTCTTGGTTGAAAAGTTTTGAGTTCCTTAAAAAAATGTAATTTTGGTGTTTTTCCTAACAATCAGATAAAATTGTTCTTGCGTAAAAAAATTTGGAGGAATGAGTTAAAAATAATGATGTTTACAAAACTATACATTAGGAGAAAAATATATGATTATATTAGAAAAGATATATGTTAAAGGTGTATGTATGCTGCTGCTGTAATGCTTCCTACTGCGATGACATACAAAATGTTATAATATTACCATTAAAAATTAATTTAAATATTAAATTTAATGAAATTTTGGCTACTCTGAAGATGTGACCCTGTTTTTCATTCTGTAAGAATTTTCCTGGAAAGAAAGTTAGTAGTGGCAGAAAATTTGGAACACTGTTTTCAGATGGTGAAATTAATATCTCCCCCCACCTTTTTTCTTAATTCTTTCCTGTTTCATGTGTTGATAATAACTGGCTCTACAAAAACTTAATGAAGAACTACTAACGAACTACTAACTGTAATCCATTTTTTCTGCTTAAGCAGATAATTTCTGTTGATTTGAAAAATAGGCATAAAAATACAAAACTTTTCTGTCCTTGTTTCAGAAGCTGTTTGGATTTCTTTGTAAGACTTATCTTTTAAAAATCCTAGATTAAATATTCACAAATTTTTCAACAAAATTACTTGAGTGGAAAGTATGAAAGAGGAATCTTAATTTCACATACAAAAAAATGTATTTTTGCTTGGCTTAAATGAAATGAATTAGGCTAAACCAGAGAAATCCAGCTTTGATGCAAGTTCACACAGCTTATTTATTTATTTATTCCCTTTTTGAGAACTGTTGTTTACTAATGTAACTTTGAAAATAGACCTAGTACCTGACTCTGTTTTTTCTCCTTTCAATTTTTAGTTTCTCTGCAAAATTTCTCTACTGCTTTAAAAAAAAAACAAACAAAAAAACCTTTTGTCCATCTTTCTGCTTGTTTGACATTCTTTGTATTTTCACTGGTTTATGTCTTTATTCTCCCTCTGCTCATCCTCTTTCTAGATCTCGATTCTTTCTGCTTGCAGGCTGTTTGCAGTTCAGTGCTTGAAGTGTTTGTCCTTTTGACTTCCCCCCATAAGTCTTCTGCTTCTGATTCATCTTTTTGTCTCTTTTTATATGTTTCTCAGAACTATGAAAAATTGTGTTGTTCTTGCTGTTAATTGACATGAAGACCGATTTGTTGCACTTGTCAAGAAACCCTGCATACCTGTAAATAGCCATGCACTCATTAAAAAAAAAAATGTTCTCTTTAGTTTTACATGTTTTTTAAATCTTCATTGCAATATTTTTTTTTTCTTTACTAAAAATACTTGGATAACGCTCTAAATGTGTTCTGAAAATTGAGAACTTTTTCATATATTTCCACTGATAACAGAGCTAATGATGATTCTGGCTCACATTTGTTATTCAATTTTGCTTCTCATTTCTGGTTTAGAGCACAATAAGAACAGAAATGAACACCAGCTTTTGCTAAAAATTACCCTCTTACTTGCGGAGTTGGTGTATAGGTTTTTATGCTACAGATGGAAGAGAACAGCTTGGAATATCTAAGCAGAAGTTTTAATAAAATGCAAGAAAGCTCAAAGACTGGGAAATCCTGTCATCATGAAGAACAACAGTGTGAGGAAGAGTTTTAGAAGATATAGTGGAAAAGAAGGAATGAGGTTAAATACTGCATATAGGAGAAAATAGCTTGGAAAAAAAAGTAGTTGAATAATATAAAACCTTTAAGCCTTTACAAATGTATTAATATGGCATTTTATATGGAGTTTTTATATAAAATATATATATAAACATCTAAGACGTACGTATGGTAGGGAAGCAAACAATTCAATGCTACGCATCCTTGATGAGCTGTCTGGTA
>VXAL01017328.1:173579-215119 GCA_013399475.1 Chauna torquata
ACTCTTTATTACATTTTGTCTCTTCTTCCTTCTATAAAAAAAAAAAATCTTGACTGTTTTTATGGGATAGGGTTTTGGTTTTTGGCTTTTAAAAATCTCCACCTATAGGGAGTTCTGAAACGTGAAGATTATTTTTGCTTTAATTTTCCTACACATTACAAGCTCAGTATGTCTGTTTTGGCTGTTTTGCGGAGAACTAAATTCTGGTTTGCTCTCCTCAATTACTTTTTCTCTCTCCTATTGAGAACAGACTTTTTCTTCATTGATTTCAATAAAGGAAAATGTTTTGGACTTGGGGGTTCGCTTTTGTGTTTGTGGTTGTTTCCTGTGTTTACTCTTGGGCTTTGCTGCTGCAGTGGGAATGTGCTGGGAAGCCCAGCCTGTGTCAGACCCCTAACTACATTCACGTTTTACTTGCCATTAATGGAGCTGCAGCACTAGTTTTTTTCTGGCAGCAGTAGAAACTGTGTATTTATGTAGCACTTGTTAATTACTGTTACCAGCAAATACTGTCATTAGTAGAAATTTCATCACAGGCTTCTGGGCTGGAGAGATCTAGAGTTTGTGTGAGAGGGAAAACTGAACAATCTTTCTCAAATGTGGATGGGAATTGGTTTAGTTATTACCAAATTAAACCCCTCAGGGGAGGGTGGTAGATGTCTGCTGGTAAAGCCTTGTTAATTATGTTTTTTTTTTTTGTTCAGACTCAGGAGCAACTGTGGGTATCTAGCATGGATTTCTGTCATCAGGGAAGTTGAGACATTATGAAGAAAAAAATAGAACAGGCACTTTTCTAGAGAGATGGGGTCAGAGATGCAGTGCTAACTCTGCTCCCAGTCCAGTCGATAGTTACTCTTTCATGGTCTTCAGGGCACCTGGCTCCACTCCTGTAGTTAAACACTTTTAATAGAAATAGCTATTTTCTTTTATTGTTGGAGAAACTTCTCTGGGCATTCAGAGCATCAGGATGTGTATCTCCCTCTGGCTGTACAATGCCACCATAACTTGATTTTGCAGGCTGCAACACCTTTTGTGCAGGTTAAGTACACATTAAAACAAACATTTCCCCTCCCACCCTGATTGCTTAGCTGAGTCGTGTAATCTTGTACAGTGAAATACTGTACTGTTGATGATAAAACCTGCATTTATCCTATAAATTCTGGAACAATTTCTTACTCTCAAACGATATACAAAATTACCCCTGAACTCTCAAGTTAATATCTAAAAAGTTGTTATTTAAATAATACTGTACATTCACTATTAAGAGCTAGATTGTACCCCTAGGTAGACTGTGCCTCTAGGACTCTGGAAAAACCTGGAGTGGTAACATCTCAAGACACAGCTAGGAAAAGTCCTTTGTATGTTAGATTTATTGGGTTGTGTGTGGTTTTGTATTTTGCTTGCATTCCTAAACTAGAAAGCTAGGTTTCAGAGTCTTCTTTCGGTTGTCAGTAGAGAAAGAAGGTAATTTAGAGCATGAGACTAATTTATTGAATTATTCTGTAGCACAGCCTATCTTCATACTATATTTATGCTTGCTTCTAACATTAAGCACTATGAATTGCTGCTTCTTCCCGAGGACTGTGGTTTCTCAGTCCCCTTCTACTTCACTGCATAAAAAATGTGATATTGTCCCTACACCTACAAGTGTAGATGAAAATCTGTCCTTAAGATAGAAATGTAAAATATTTATAGTTTTGTATATATAGGAGGCTATGTTAGAAAAAGTATCACTGTTGTAATATTAGAGCAGAATAACTCTTGAGTTTTGCTTTTCAGACTGAGTACTCCTCAAGGTTTGTTTTGGCTAAAAAATTGCTAGTGAAAGGCTTCTGACTGAAATGGTGTTTGTTGCCCTGACTTTGCTCCAGGTCTCTGATAAATTTTGAAAACAACCAGAAAAAGTTCATGTTTCCAGTCTTGAGTGGAAGAATGGCTTGATAAAACACAAAATCCTTTCTATTTCCTAAATGTTATGATCCCTGCTTAGATTTTTATGTATTTTATTGTGATTTCTAGAACCTCCCTGTTAAAGGTAACTTCATTCTTGATTTAGACTATATATTTGTGCTGACAAGCCATAGATATGTGCAAAAAGCCAGTATGGTAATCTTCCAAAATGAAGTCCATGACTGGAGTTCTCATTTCTAATAACTGTATAAACTAGACTGGAGTATCTTGGAAGGTGTTTTTTGTTTTATTTTGGTTTGGTTTGGTTATGCCCCCTTCACGTATTGCACTGGTAAATGCCACTTCTTGTTGATTTGCTGTTAAACTCTGTAGGTTATCTTTCGGGTGATGGTGGAGATCCAGAGACAAGATGAAACTGCTGCTGTTGATGATATTTCTTTTAGTGAAGGATGTTCTCCAGCATTTGGTAAGTATGCCTCTTTTTCAGGAGACAGATAATTTTACTTTGTCTTTCCCTTTGATCAGAAGAGAAACACAAAGGAGAACCATATGGTACTGAAAGGCTTTCTTAACTCCATAATTGTTTTCATGTGGCTTATTTTCATTCCTCTAAACTATCATCTGTCATATTACATCTAAACAGAGTTACAAAGAGTGACAGTAAATACCTTCAGAAATCTGGTATGTTACACCATACGTATATGCATACATATATGTGCTGGGAGCTCCCTGCAACCGGGAGAGCACTAAAGTTTCAGTCGGCAGAAAGCATCTTTGGCCAAAAACAGGCCAAAAAATCGATATGCTCAGACAGCTTGGGAAAAGCCTTGGTGTTGACTTTAGGGAGATTCCCAAGGCACTTGTGTGTATTTTTAAATGTGTGGAAGGTCCTGCTCCTCAGCTGTCATGGGGATTTTTTTTTTTTCTGCTGTGCTACATCCAAGAGCTATAATATCAGGCTGGTCAGCTCTGCAGCTGGATCATCTGTGCATGTCAGGATTCTTCATCAAAACATTTCATATTTCTCTTTTTAACCCAACACACTTGGGAAAAAGAATGCAGCCTATCCTAGCAAAAATTAGATTACTTGTTGCTCTCTGTTACACAAGAAGATTGCACTGTGGCACCCAGGCCACAGCCTCAGGTGAGTACAGTCCTGGTTCAAAGCACCCCCTTTTCTTCCTGCCTCTGAGTTGCAGCACAGGCAATGAGGGTCTGGTCTTTAAATTTAATGTGAGATATGGAATGCCATGTTTGACACATATCCAGCTATGTTTCATGAACAGGTTTTTTTGTACTTTAGTCTAAAATAAAGCTCCCTGGAGGTCCTATTGGGAAAATAGTTATATGTGGTTATTAACATTTTAGAGTACCAAGTAATCATAGGCAGATTGCAGTTAAAAGCAAGACAAAAATTGTAGTGCAATGATTCAGGCATGTACACATTTTTGTTTCAAAGAGGGTCTATATTGGAGAAATGAAGTTTAGTCTAACTAAACTCAGCCATGTAAGTCTCTCCATGTTTCAACTTTATTAAAATGGACAACTATAAAAGCAAAAGTCATATAAATGTTTTCATACCAGGGCCCAACTTGCTTTTCTGTTTTGTAGAGGTTTTCTAGCAGTACTACTTAAATGAGCAAGGATGCAAATTTTAAAACCTCAGGCATGCCTACCTATGAGCTCAGGTAAAGTTCACAATGTGCTTTAATTGAAAAACAAACTTGAAACTGAGGATGAAAAGAGGACAGGTGTGGATTCTCCCCAGCTTTGCTCTGTTCCTTGGAGGATTTCTGCAGATAAAAGGGCAGGTTCAAAATGGAGGGGAAAAAAAAAAATGCATGGCCAGAATCTAGAAACCTATGTGATTGCTTAACCAATTCCTGCGGGTGGATATAAATCTCTCTGTACAAATATATTGGCTTTTTTTTTTTTCCCTAAACAAAGTGCTTCTAAAGCAAACAAAAATGAAAAGAGCATCAGCCACAGAGATGAAATACTGTCTCAAAGAGGGGAAAAAGTTAAAAATAGAAACAAAAATAGGGTGTACTCAGCAGAGATTATAAATCTAAGTGCTAAACTTACCTTAGATGACAGCTGTTGAAGTATATAGCGAGGCATACAGATTGAGCTACAGCAGTCAGGCATATTCTAATAAGAACTCATTCTTATCCTGTGCCTCCACATTAGGAGAAGTGAACTTCATTAGGAGACATCTAAATTGCACCCAGCAGCCAAAGAACAGGGTCAAAGGATCTTAATTTTCTCCCTGAAAGAGGAATTTTACTGTTGAACATTTTCCAATAATTAAAACAAAAGGTCAGATTAATGGTAGCTTGAATTTGAAATAACTTTTTCTGTAGTCCTTACGGAATATCTGGATAAGCTTTAAATGAAGAACACTTTAATTGCATGAAGTCTGTAGTTAAAATCTGCATTTTTAATGCACCTTAATGTATGTATATATATATGAAATGACCTGTGCATTTATATTCATCAGTATGACTGTGCAGTTAGGGTCGTGCATAAAGTAGTTTATGTGTTTGAAGTTTCCTGATACAAGCCACGATGGTTAAATATAAACTTAATTTCATGAAGTTTTTAGTTTTTTTTCAATCTCTTGCCATTTCAATCTCTTGTCCAGTTTTGCTAAACAGTATACTTCATATAAAAACAAAACAAACAAACAAAACTATCTTCAGCATAGCAATTTAAAATATTCTAGTTTGTAGTCTTCCCAATAGCTGCCAAATTTTTTTCAGTTATCAGTCAAAATTACTATTTTAGCTGTCAAATAGAAAATATTAAAATTTTGTTCTAGAGCATATGTAAAACAATCTTCTGTAATTATATTTCTAGTAGACCTTCCATTCAAAATTTTTATATTTTTATCTAAGTACCTATAATTACACTGCAGAAGTCCCTCTTGAACACTGACAAATAGTGTATACAAAGAACTCCTTTATTAAGACTGTAATTCTGATCTTGCCACAGGGGTGAGAACAAAGAGCCCCAAGGCATGAAATTGGAATGCTCCCTCGGAGAATGAGGTATTTGTGTTTTCTTCCTGAAGCTGCTTGCAATGCAAAAGTTAAATACCTTGTCTGCAAAACTAGTGTAACTTTTTTTGCCTTTTTTATTTATTTATTTTATCTCTCCTGGAAAACTGTAGTAATTGTCTATGTACTAGTTATAATGTATAAATTTTGACAAAAAAAGTCCAGTATGAATATTTCAACTGGCAGCACTTCGGCTATACTTAAGTCCTTAGTTAATTCTGGTCATGCAAAGATGTAGCCTTTAATATCAAAAGTGCAGAACTAGGTGTGGGGTCATTCAGATGAACTGTTGCAGGGATGGGAGTCAGAAAACCCCAAATGTTAATCTGTTAATCTTACTGTTATCAGATGCTGTAGAATGAAGAGCTAGAATATGGGTGTTTTATTTCAAAACACAGATTATTTTCAAAAGAAAAAAAAACCCTCATATTTACAATGAAATAAAAAAAAATGCAGAATGAATAAAAATATTTCCAATAATTCATGTTTAATGATAAGCTTAACTCTCCCTTTGAGTTTGTTTGCAACTCTTTCCAAGTGTTGAAATTTGACAACATCCATCTTTTTGTAGACCATTCTAAAACTTTGCGTTTTCCATTGGAAATAAGTTGCCAACAAGCTCTTCTCAGTTGACACGTGTCTGAAGAAAAAATGAACATGGTTATGCAACACTGGAAAAAAGGAGGAAATGAGAGGTTTATAACATCAGCTGGACAGGACATTTTACTGAGATGTCAGTAATGCGAATAACATAGTAACTTTGAGAAGTGGTAAAGAGTAATGTATATGTATACTGACAAAATTGCTTCCCCAAAGAGTTAGGAATCTTCTTGTTTTCTCTGAGATATTCTGACTGCTATTTAAAAGTCCACCTTAATGAGAAGATTGCCTTTCCCCTGCAATAACATTAAGAAGTGGAACTTCCATTGTCATAGTGTAATTCTACTTAAAATCATGACTTTCTTCCTCTAGCCATGATTAATTACACAAAATTTTACAGCTACAATCTAGCATCTCAAGGTTCGAGAATTTAAAAAATTCTTGAAAATGTGGTGGTGTGTTCAGAGCTTTTTGGTTCTAAAATGAAGTGTTCTGTTACAAATATTATGGAGATGTTGCTGAGGTGAACCTCTCAGCTTGAAGTGATTTTATGTTAGCATTATGTAGAAAAGTACATAGATATTTCTCTTCACGACCTGTCATTTTTTATGTTTCCTGGCAACTCTCTCTGTGGAAGTGAATTCACCAAGGTTGCAATGATCAGCTAACGCAAATAGCAGTCCATTTCTCTGAAAAATGCATTCATCTTTAAGGAATGTTTTTTTAAATGGTATCATTGAAGGCTGCAGCCTGAAATACTAAAGAGCACTCACAGACGGACTGAACACTTTTGAGGTAACCAGAGGCAGAAAGGTTGCCAAACGGTTGAATAAGCATATTTTTCTAATGGGAAATAGTCTTATAAATAATAACTTCTTAAAAAGCCGAGTGATGGCTTTCCTTTGTCTTTTAGCACTGCAGACTTCCAGCTTTGAGCTTGGCATGTGTGAGTGGAATTCGGATCAGCCAGCTGGGCCTGCTTCATGGGCACAACTGCAAGCTGGGCACAAGGTTGCCTCCTGTTCCTCTCTGAAAGATCGCGGCAACCATACTGAAGGTGAGAAACATAAGTTAATGCATAGTTGCTAGCTGTCTTGAAGAATATAGTGCTTTTTGGGAAAAGGTGGTCACCCAATGTGGAAACAGAACCAAACCACAAAATGTAGTTGTACGAATTTGTACTTAAGGTAGCTTTTGCTTTTCTATTTAGTGAGGGTGTTGTGAACACGTGTTGGCAAGATATGGCAGTTTTTACTGTAAGCATTCCAATGTAAACTAATCATTGGTTTACTCTACAGTTAATTCTTTGTGTGAGATCTATATAACTGTTCTTTGGTGAAATTAAATCCATCTAAGCCCTTGCATGTTTTTTTGTTTTGTTCATTTATTTATTTATATTTGTTCTGTTTGTTTTTGTTTTGATGCTTGGCTGTTTTACTTTTGCAGTACTACTCTGAGCACGTGGTCACGAAGTTTGTTTTAAACCTTTAACTAGGTGAGCTGTAGAGAAACATTTATTATACAAAGTAGTTTATCACTCTTGAAGACAAAATAGAAATAATGCAGTTGCAATTTTCAGAAGTAAGGAGCAGCACCTGTGTTTGAAACCTGTAGTGCTTATCTACAGGTTTATGGAAAAGGTTTTTGAAAGCTTAATGGGTACAAAGGTGTAAGTGTGTAACATGAAATGGAATCACTATGCCAGCTAAGTGTTTGGTTTGTCAATTGAGATTGCCTTCAGAGGGGTTAAGTAACACTAGTTTGTAATGGTGTAATTTGTGATGCAGGTTTGAGGAACTGATAGTGTGGAGACTACTGATTGAACTCTTGAGTCCACAGAAATGTGCTCCATCTCACTGATAGCAGCAAAATGAATAGTTAGGTATTGTTTTGGTTTGAGAAACATTTTTAAAGTAAGTTTCAGCATTTATTCGATAGGCTCTAGTACCAAGTCAAGTTACAATAAAATAACAAGCAAAAAGTGAGTAAGGTCTATTAAAATGAATTTTTGCAAGATAACATACATATAGCAGAGAGCACATAGACCAGTAAAGTGGATTTTATCTTTTAAAAAAAAGTCATGACACCTTTGAATTTCTACAGGGACTTGTAACATCAACAACAAAAGATTTTTATTTTATTTTAAACACCTTCTCAAGAGGTGTCGCATCTTAATGTGATACCTTGAAGGCTAGTAATTGGCATGGGTTTCCCTTTTATGGCAATATTGTGCTAACAGAAATGATACTGAAAATCTGTAAATAATTTTTACAGGGCCAGATTACAAGAAATCTCTACAGAAGCAGAACACGTTCTGAAAAGCCAATCATATAGGTGCTTGAGCATTATTGTATAAATACGCACAGGTAACTGAGTAGGCTGAACATATAACACACAGAACTGGTCAAGGATGCTCTCTGTCAATATCGTTAAGGAAAAAGGAAAATATGACAACAAACAAGTGTCAAAACAACACAAGTCTTCATTAACATTGGAAGGTATTGAAAAATCTGAACTATGACAACTCACCTCTCAATGCATTCAACATTTATTTTCATGCAGATTTTTTGAGGCATAAATTAAAAGGTTAGACATTAACTAAAATTCTAAAAACTAAACAAATGATATGCAAACAGCAAAAAAATGTAATGCTTGAGGGCTCAAACTTGCAATGCAATAGAGCTCAACTAAGCTTTAGCTTCTGATTTTGACCAAAGCTTTCACTACTATAAATAGAAGAGGGGTAAGAAACTAAATTATGAGGCAGAGGTCTAGACAATTATATTTATAAAGAAAGGATAGCTTATAGGCTTTGAATAATCCTTTCTTGGTATTCTTAAATTTAATAAAATACTTTATCCTTGGCTGACTATTTTTAGTTTGTTCTTTTATTACTTCTCTTCTCCAGTGTTGTATTGTAGGCACTTTCTCTATAAATTTTTCTCTTAATTTCTTTAGTGTCAAAAGTTCTTACAGAGGTTTTGTATTCCACTTTAATGCTATTCAGAAAATACAGTTTTGCTTTGTATTCTTTATTGGTGTTTCCTGCATGCTACATAGTTTCCCTACTTCATTCTTCTTATATTGGATTAATCTATTTTCCTACATCTGGGGTAACATTTACTTAATAAGATGCTGTTGAAACCAATTCTCTGCATAATAAAATCAATGCTTATGAGATTAAAAACAAAAACAAAACACAATAATAATAATAATAATAAACAAAGTTCCATGTCTTTTAAACTCAATATTTCACAGGTAAATAATGAAGAAAATTCCTCAAAACACAAAGAAGTCTAATTGTTAGAAATTGTTAGAATATTTCTCTTAGTGCATTACTTTTATTTTTTATTTTTTTTTATTCTTGACTTGTGAGTTCATGAAAACTTATGTCCAAAGAGTAGAAAAAATGGCAGTTCAGATTTGACCTCTTCTTTCCCCAAAATGGTTGAGTGGGAAAGTTACAGGGGACTAGTTCAGAGAGAGTTGTCCTGCTAAGGGAAGAGAACTTTCTAGAAAAGAAAAGCTCCCATTCTGTGGCTCTGTTTTGACTGAAGGCTCTAGAAGCTATTAGCATAGATCAAAAGTCATGAAATGGAAAAATGGAGACAAACAGCTGAATATTTATAGATTTTGGGTTTTCAGGGTAGCAAGACGCAAGCAGGCTCACTGTTCAATCCCAGCTGTAGGATGACTTTTGACCACCTCAGCAACAAGTTGTAAGGTCTGTTCCTAGCCGGGTTCCACTGCAGTTGTTCTCCAGAAAGATCAGACACTAAGATTTTGCTTATGAATTTTTTCTTCAAAACTGAAAGGAACAAGGTCATCTATCTAAAATGTGATTAAGCAGCCACAAGGGCTTTATGGAAAGATATTAGCTTATGGATTTTCTCCTGGCAATGATCCCAGCATCTCTTGTAAGAAACACAGACATCTCTGCAATTTGATAGCCCTGTTACTAAGCTGGCAGGAATGAAGTGACTTTTCTGGGGCTTCTGTTGTACTTCTAAAAGCATGGGGAAACTTGGCACTTCAGAAGAATAGATTCTTGAAAATTTGAGAGAACGATACTTAAAGAAATTCAGAGCATAAATACAGTAAAACACTATGGAGCATATTGAACTAAGGGAAATTCAGACCTTAGAAAACAGCTGCAAAATTTGTAGTGAATATAAGAAAATTTCCTAATACCATTAATGTTTAGACAGCCAATCAATAGATGCTGGCTAAAGGTAATAATAATTAAAGTTTCCTTGGAAGAGGGAAACAAATGTATAGCATAGTTTTTTGCCTGTCCAGTTAAACTGTCATGGTTCTACTTACACAGACTATAGAGAGGAGAGAAAGAAGTCAATATTTGCTGGATGGGAGTCTTCATTTCTGAAGATAGAGCTCAATTTATCTTAGAAACATTCATGTTAACTCCACATTGCCTTGTTTTTAAAAGATTCTGAAATTTTAAATGAGAGGGGAAAAAGAACATTAATTATATTTAGGCCAAGAAAACAAAATTGGCTGGTTTTATAACAGCATCAGAGAATTCTGAATTTAGATAAGGAACAGATACAAATCAAATGTTAATGTATATTTCTGTTCTGCAGAAGGCAGTAAGCTGTAGAAGTATAGAAGCTTTGTTGATCTCTTTCAAATAGAATGCTGGGTTACATCTGCAATATTTCCTTTCTATCGAGTTTAACTGCTGTGGCATTAAGCTACAAACCTAATTCCAATGAAATTGCAAGCATATATTTCAGTGTAAAAGGTTGCATAACAGAGTAAACTGGCAACAAAAGGAAAAGAATGTGGTCCCTCATAAAATCAGACTTTCCTTGTGAAATGATGATTTCTCCTTTCAGCTTGAAATAACCTGTGTAGCATCTGTGTTTGAGATAACTTGCATTTAGATGTGAACACAGAAACTTCAAACTTAAGACCTTTAATCGGTCCTTGTTTATTATTTTAATAACTGCATCACAAGGCAGCCAAACATTCAATGACTCATGAGGGGGGAAAAAGACCTGTTATATTTGATAAAAAAGTGTTTAGCCTTTTTATTTCTGACAGATAAAAGGGTTATCCCTTCTGTTGAAGGGATGGAGTACTATTTTAGATCTCTGTAGGAATGCTTTTATAAGGAGCAGTAGGTCAAGAAGAGCACAAATTGCTTTCCTGCTCTAGATAGAAAGACAATACGCTTACAACATTTTGTTGCAGAAATTCTGACTGAGAACTAAAAACCTTAATTAAGCATGGTGGAGATGCTACTGCCTCCTGTAGCAGTAAGACAGAAGAACACTTTTCCCCTTATTTTGAAAAGTCCACAGAAGTATTATCATAAAAAGATATTTCCTGGAAAACATAATAGGAAGGGAGAAAACCCAGTTTCCAAATATATTTGACATTAGGTATTGAATGGTTGTAAATTTAAGGAGGTTGAGCTGTATGTGGGACTGCTCACAGCTTTATGTTAACACACAAAGTAGGAACTTCAAGACACCATCAACTGATGCCATTCTTGGTTGCTAGGACTACTCTGAGTCAAACGCAGATGGATATCTATCTTTTTAATAGTAAATGCTTAGGTGACATCCAAGTCAAATCATCAGCATGACAATCAGGTTCCACTGGGGGGGAATGGAGCCATGATTTAATTGCAGCAAAGCAGTCCTTATTTTCACAAACTGAGACACAAAAGATACATTTTGTGAAAAAGTGCACTTTTTTTTTTTTTCCAGGCCGTTTGGTGTTGTTAGAAGCTAATGACAAGGCATTATACAAAAGTGCTTATCTTAACAGCTCCATGTGTCATTGCTCCAGCAAGAATTGCCATTTTCAATTTCATTACTCCATGGCAGATAGCAGCATTCTCAAGGCAGTACTGTATACTAATCAGGTAAGAAGAAGCATGCATTCATTTTCAAATGATCAAGATGCTGCAGCCCAGCTTTCACCAGCAAAAATGCAAGGAAATATGCCTCCTAGCACATGCCTGCCTCCTAAATTAGGCTGTGCAAGCAGTAACTTTGTATCATTCCACTGATGAATGTAGTTGTAAAACGTGGGTATTTGCCTGTCAGCTATAAATTTATCTGATGGGTGAATATTCTGCAATAAGACTTCAAGGAGAAGCTCCAGCTATGATGAAATTAAATGATTTGGGGGTTTCAGGGGAAGAATCTATAGTAGCAGATTTTCTAGCCTCCCTTCTGCACTGGAAGTGGGAAAATCAATAGCAGGAAAGCTTAAACTATGCTTGTTTTCTATGGAGGCACAGAATAAAGGAAAGTTGGTAGCTCGCTATGTCTGGAAAGCTCTTGCTTAGCCACCTGATTAATTTTACCCAGAGTTCTAGTGCAGTAATTTTCTTCTTCTTCTGTCTGTTAGTAGATACCACAGCTATGTCAAATTGAAACACAAATGCCAATTGAGCAACGATAACTATTTCCTTCTTATTTACATCACTTGTGTTGTGGAGACTTTCTACCGATAGAATGTCCCCTTTTGAAAGTCTTATTTAACAACTTAATATTGATGCTCTCCTACTGTTACTTAAAGCAAGAGCAGGGCAGCTGATCTCACTAAGTTATGTCTCTCATATCTTGACATTGGAGTTAAATTATTTTCACCCAACAACACAAGTATTTGAAAAGATCCACTTCATACTTAATTGACAAAGCTAAAATGCAAGAAAACCCTGAAGTATAACACTAGCAAGGGGTCTAAATATAGGAACAGGTAATAAATATCTTATTTCTCTCCCACTACATCTTCAGATATTCATGAAAAAGACTCCAGGCTCTCGCTCATTTTTTGTCCATAAAGAGGGAATAATTATGTTTTCTTGTGACCTATTACTGTGTCAGGGAACCGTAACGTAATCAGTACTCTGGTCAGAATAAATGGAGATTTGGGTCATAATGCTTCCCAATAAATTCCCAGGTAGGAGGTCTATGGCAACCTTGAGACAGATTAGGAATACTGATTTCTGTGGTTTGCCCAAGCAGCATCAATGGATCCTATTTAAGATTTTTCTTTCCATGAAAATACAGCAAAATATGTGAGCCAAAAGAACATGAGAAAACTGGTATTTGAATTCCCACAGTGTTGGGATCTTAAATTCAATTAATTGATAAATAATTCCTTACACATGCATTAGATGTACATTTTTGGCAGCTTTTATTCAGTTCAGTCTACTCTGTTTCCACAGATTCTTACATCCTTCTGAAGTTTTACTTATTGAATTTTTCCTTCAGTCAGAAGCACATTTTTTGCATGTAGGCTTATTTAAAGCTGCTGTGAGTTACTCATATAGCAAAATTTGGCAGAAAAAGCTTCAGAAACATAAGTCTCTGCTGGTAGCTCTAAAAATAAAAGCCTGCAGACTCACATGTAAGACTTCTTAAATGAATGGGGGTGAGGGGCGGGGAGGGGAGAGTGTTGCTTTAACACATTTTGCTACTGAATTGTTAGGTTGTTTATGAGAAGCAAATGAATTTTCAAAAGAAGCCAAATACTGACAAATAGAAACAAGAACCAAGTGCTGTTTCTGATCCCAGAAGACAACAGAGTGGCTGTCCTGGAGGCCATCATTCAAAATAACCTCTCAATTGCATGGTCCAGTTCCATGCAGTTTCCCCACACATACTTTTGCTGTTTTTAAAGGTTAGAACCTTCTAACTCAGAAGAGTTATTCTATCTCTTACTATGTCCCAGTACTGATAAGCCTGACACAGAGACTGGGTTGCATTTAATGCACAGTTCTTAGTACAGTTCTTAGAGCACAAAGCACTGCAGTTGTTACATACGTATCCCTAGCCTTCCTTACCCTTTTAACAGAGACTCCATAGACGAGTGAATATATTCTCTAATATAGACGTTATGACATCTGTTGGATGATAGGGAATTTAAATCTCTCTTGAATGGGGAGAAGTATAAGAAAAATAGACTTTTCTTTTGGTTAATATTTGCACCAAATCTGTTTGCTCAAAGAATGTCCTACAAGATTGTTAAAAGCCTTACCAAAGTCAAGTCATTTCTGTTTTTTTTTTCAGGGCCATTTACTATGTCAAAAAAAAAAAAAAAACCATTACGCTGGCTGAATGTAACTTGTTCCTCAACAGAAACAGTTAATGTAGTTTTCTCCTTTTCTAATTCTCTAGCTGCTTACAAGATTGTTATCAGCAATTTCTCCATTTTCTTATGAGTTGTCAACTTTCAGCCGATGGGGTTGGAATTGCATGTTCTGTACTTTTACCTTACCTGTAATAGAGAACTGGGAGCACAAAGAAAGATCCATAGCTTCCCACATATTCTCAAAGTTAATTGTTGATAGCAAGATATTCCATTCATTATGTACCCTTTACTTAAAACTTCCTGGTGCCCTTCCAGTTTTAGTACTTCTGGCTTATACTTTTTTAATATTCTGTTTCAGCCCCTGATTGCATTTGCATTCACAATACTGTCTTCAACATTTGATAAATTTTAAAATTTTATTTGAAAACTGAAATCAAAGAAGATATTGTTGACTTCAGTCTATCATATGCCCTCTATTTCTTGCTCATTCCTCCCATTAAGTGATAAAAGCTTATATTTCTTCCTTTTATCTTAATCTTTATATCTTGTATGGCTTACAAAATAGATGAACATAAAACAATAAAAGATGATCTTAATCTATGTTTATATGTGCAAGCATGTTTTTACCCTAATGAACTAAAATTTCTGCAAGTGTTCAGCAACACTTGCAAAACCCATGCAAGTATGCTCCTCTGCAGAAGTGAAAGATGACCCATTAATCATGTTGAGGGAACAAATAAGCATTTGTTCCAAATTACTCTGAAATGAAAAAAGCAGGGACAAAATGATGAGTGCAGTTGCACAGCAGCATGCTGTGCATGTATCTTTAGAGAAACGTCAAAAATAAAAAATGTTGTACTTTAGAAGTGGAGTTGATAAGAAAAAGTCACCATCATCTCTCTTCCATTCTTCAAATCTGAGTAACATTATCTTAAATAAATAAATAAATAGAAGAAACATCCCACAATTCTTGTTCATTTTAGCCTTACAAAAAATTGTTTGTAGATAGTATTATATCACACTATGGGAAATAGAAGGTATTTTGAGCTACTGCCCTCCTGCATCACCGAAATAAATCTCAGGGGAAAGCACTGTAGAATCAATACATTGAACCTTCTAAGAGACAGCTAGAGAAGCAAGGAATGTGCTAGAGGGTGTAACCCATTTGTACCAAAGTGATGGAAAAATCCCACAAGCAGGATGAATGCTGCAGAGAAAACATTGTGAGGAAGGGAAATATTAATGGCTTCTTACGGTTGTATAAAATCAGAGGATAATATCTCTTACGTGTTACAATAGCTAATTTTAAAAGTTGTTGCACCTGAAATGATTTACTACTTTCAGTGTAAAAACAGCCCTAGAAAGTCTGGCACACCGAAAAATCAATTTTACTCCCACGAGCTATTTTTATTCAAATAAAGTGGAAAGATGCATCCAATATATAGATGCATCCAATTAAATAAACAGTAAATGTAGAGTATTCCTACAAGATATACAAGCATGTTTGAAGGGTGCCTGTATGTATCTGTGGGGGAAAGTGTACATGTTCAGATAAGTTAGCTTATATATTCCTAAAAGCAGACACTTAAACCACAGGCTATCATTTTTATCTGCCATGCAGTATGGTTCTTAGTACATCATCCTTGTCTGTGTCTTATCTCTGGCTATTGTTGTAGGCTAATAACATTAATAGATTTTCTTTGGAAGCTGAATTATTTAGCAAAACGAAGCATGTTTTATGCAGATTGAAATGTCCTTGACAGTGAAAGACTTTTGATGAATATCTACCATATGAACAACTTGACAAATACCTACATCTTATGCTAATGTGGAAACTTACAACTTTTATTTCTGAAATCACTATGTCATGTGGCTTGTCCAAACTCGTTCTCTTATGTCATTTACTGTTTGGTATTAGGGTATTGCCTTGGCCCTGTCTTGCAGTTTTCCAAAACTGATCTTTGAAGGCATATTCAATAGAGATTTGGTCTTTCAGCTTTGTTAATATGTCACAACAGTTGAAGCCTTGGTAAGAAAAGAGGGTAAGTAATTGGCTACTGGTCACAAATCATATGAATGGTGTTCTATTGGCTCAGACCTCTCAGTCTATCAAGCAGCAGTCAGCATCTCCTTCCTCTTTTTCATATTGCAAGACAGGAAAAAGATAACTGTCCTTATCTATAGTATTGGTGGGATTTCACATACCTATCATATACCCTTTTATTCACAGAATCACAGAATGGTTGGGATTGGAAGGGACCCTTAAGGATCCCAACACCCCTGCTATAGGCAGGGACACCTTCCACTAGACCAGGCTGCTCAAAGCCCCATCCAAACTGGCCTTGAACACCTCCAGGGATGGGGCTTCCACAGCTTCTCTGGGCAACCTGTTCCAGTGCCTCACCACCCTCGTGGTAAAGAATTTCTTCCATATATCTAACCTAAATCTACCCTCTTGCAGTTTAAAACCATCACTACACTTCCTGATAAAGGGTCCCTCCTCAACTTTCTTTACGGGCCCTTTAGGTACTGGAAGGCCGCTATAAAGTCTCCCCGAAGCCTTCTGCTCTCCAGGCTGAACAACCCGAATTCTCTCAGCCTGTCTTCATAGGAGAGGTGCTCCAGCCCTCTGATTATCCTCATGGCTCTTCTCTGGACCTGCTTCAACAGGTCCACATCTTTCTTATGTTGAGGGCCCCAGATCTGGATGCAGTACTCCAAGTGGGGCCTCATGAGAACAGAGTACAGGGGGAGAATCACCTCCTTTAACCTGTTGGCCACGCTTCTTTTGATGCAGCCCAGGATACAGTTGGCCTTCTGGGATGAAATCACACATTGCCAGCTCAAGTTGAGCTTCACATCAACCAACACCCCCAAGTCCTTCTCGTCAGGGCTGCTCTCAATCTATTCTCGATCCAGCCTGTATTTGTGCTTGGGATTGTCCTGACCCAGGTGCAGGACCTTGCACTTGGCCTTGCTGAATTTCATTAAGTTCACACAGGCCCACCTCTCAAGCCTGTCAAGGTCCCTCTGGATGGCATCCTCTCCTTTCAGCACGTTGACCGCACCACACAGCTTGGTGTCACTGGCAAACTTGCTGAGGGTGCACTCAATCCCACTGTCCATATCACCAACAAAGATGTTAAGTAGCACCGGTCCCAATACTGACTCCTGAGGAACGCCGCTCATCACTGGTCTCCATTTGGACATCGAGCTGTTGACTGCAACTCTTTGAGTGTGACCATCCAGCCAACTCCTTATCCACTGAGTGGTCTATCTGTCAAATTCATGTCTCTCCAATTTAGAGACAAGGATGTCATGCGGGACAGTGTCAAATGCTTTGCACGTGTCAAGGTAGATGGCATCTGTTGCTCTTCCCTTATCCACCAATGTTGTAACCTCATCATAGAAGGCAGCCAAATTTATCATGCATGATTTGCCCTTAGTGAAGCCATGTTGGCTGTCATCAATCACCACTTTTTTGTCTATGTGCCTTAATATAGTTTCCAGGAGGATCTGCTCATGATCTTGCTGGGCACTGAGGTGAGACTGACTGGCCTGTAGTTCCCCGGGTCTTTCTTTTTTCCTTTTTTAAAAATGGAGGTTATGTTTCCCCTTTTCCAGTCAGTGGGAATTTCACCAGACTGCCGTGACTTCTTGAATATGATGGGTAGTGGCTTTGCAACTTCGTCTGCCAGTTCCCTCAGGACTCTTGGATGCATCTCATCTGGTCCCATGGACTTGTGCACCTTCAAGTTCCTTAGATGATCTCAACCCTGATCTTCTCTTACAGCGGGCGGTTCTTCATTCTCTCAGTCCCTGCCGTTGCCTTCAGCGACTTGAGCTGTGTGCTTAGAGCACTTGCTGGTGAAGGTTGAGGCAAAAAAATCATTGAGTATCTCAGACTTCTCCATATCCCGGATAACCAGGTCTCCCGTTTCCTTCTGGCAGAGGGCCCGCGTTTTCCCTGGTCTTCCTTTCCTCACTGACATACCTATAGAAGCCTTTCTTGTTTCCGTTGATGTCCCTGGCCAAATTCATTTCTGACAGGGCTTTAGTTTCCCTAACCTGATCCCTGGCTGCTTGAACAATTTCTCTGTATTCCTCCCAAGCAACTTGTCTTCACTTTCACCCTGTGTAGGCCTTTTCTTTCTGCTTGAGTTTGGCCAGGAGTTCCTTGTTCATCCATGCAGGCCTCCTGGCATTTTTGCCTTAGTTCTTTGTTGGGTTGCATCTCTCCTGAGCTTGGAGGAGGTGATCCTTGAATAATAACCATCTTTCTTGGGCTCCTCTTCCCTCCAGGGCTCTGTCCAATGGTTCTCTATCACACAGATCCCTAAAGAGGTCACAGTCTGCTCTCCTGAAGTCCAGGGCAGCGAGCTTGCTGTGCGCCCTCACTGCTGTCCTCAGGATCCTAAACTCCACCATTTAATGGTCACTGCAGCCAAGGCTGCCCTTGTTTCATCTCGTGTAAAGTAATTTTTTTTATCCTTTCAGTTGCTCTCTGTACAAGAGACTTCCTTTTCTCTTATCCTGCTTCACATCTTTTTCTGAACTGCCTCTAATTCTGTAATATCCTTTGTGGAAAAGATATGATCAGTTCTTTGCATAGTATCATAAAAAGGGTTGCACTATTGATTCTTGTAATGTTAAGTCTGTACATATAATCTATATTAAATTTTCCTATTTTTTTTCCTTGACTTTCTGGTTTTGCTCTATACTAGTTTCAATTCTTGAAAAGATTTTATTTAGGTACAGGAAGTTCACTTTGCTACAGTTCTTTATACGGGCCTCAGCATTTTCCAGTTACAATCATGACCAAAAGCGGAATGAGCATGAGTTGTTTTTGTCAGATTATTACATTAAAAGGTCTCTGAGTGCTTGCTTAAAGGGATCCTTAGCATATTTGGCACTCTTGCTGTTATCCTCAGAAGGTAGACTAAAAATGGGGATTGAGTTAACTCAAAACTTGACTAGGACTTGTTGGGTAGTACTCTGCTTGTTTTACTGTTTTAAAAAAAAATAAAATGTTTTTAGTCCAGTTTATGGGGTAATTTTGACAGACCCCCAAATTTGGTTCTAAGTAAGAAAACTAATTCTAATAGTAACACAACTTAGTTGTGTGACTGTGTTAGAAGTAGTTAATTCTAAAAGAGAAAATAGTGTTGAGAATGCAATGGAAACATATCATTAAATGCAGCTATAGTATGGTTTAATTTCCATATTAATTCAGTTTAATACCAGGGTGGCTTCTGATAATTATACTATTAACCCATTTAATCACCCTAAATATACTTTTTGTCCTCTTTCACAAAGACTTCAATGCAAAGATTGCAAAGGAATATGTAAAGTTGTATTTCCTCACAACTACACACATGGTCATTTTCTGGTTAGGATATAAAAAGATCAATGACAGTAAGTGGCCCTGGTAATTTACAAAGGGTCAAAAAATAACTTCATAACATCATATTCTATGTTCTACAGGAGGAGCATGTCTTGTGGGAAACCAACATCACAACTAAAAAGGAATGGGCCAAAGCGGATGTACAGATACCAACAGGGCTAGAAAAATTAAAGGTATGAATGAAAAATACAAGTGTTCGATTTTTGAAAATGCTTTACCTTGTTGCTTATAAATCTTCTAGGAGAAGTAGGATTTTAACAAATTTACATATATCCAGAAGGGTTTGCTGTTCTTCATTGCTTCGGTTGAGTAAAGCTCTGGTCACAGATCAATAAAAACAGTCTACTTGTTCACATCCTGAAGCTACTGGCCTTAATAACATGCAAGAAAATGCGTAAACATCTCACCATACGTTAGTAGGTTATGCAAGCCCAACTTAGTTATTACCAGCTCATTGAAATACAAATGCTTTTAAGTAGGATGATGTGAATGACGTTTGTGTGATTTCAGTGGAATGACACAAATCAGTAATTGTGAGAAAGGATCTTCCCCTTGATTTTTTTTTTCACATACAAAGAAGAATTACAGGTTTCTATTTTAAGTAATTTTACATTAAAATTTTTTTTTTCATAATTCTGTAAACAACCTTTATATTTTACTGTCTCAACAATCAGCTGAAAAGGTGATCTGTGTGGAAGGACAAAGACCACTCCCTCTGCAGGCATTGATGTTTTGACATATATTAAATGAATGCATTTCAGCAAGGTCGTAGATTATAAGTACCTGTTGTCACCTGACTCTCCTTTTCCTATAAGGAAAAGTATATATAAAGAACCAGATGTGTATAAGATTATCTATAGTATGAAAAGTAAATACTTTTTATAAGGTTTTATGCCCTCAACAGCCAAAACTATGCTTTCTTATACAAAAACAGCATGGTCACTTGTGCTTAGGGAAGGAAAGATACTGTAATTATGTGACTATGTTACATTTTCAGCATAGCATTCTGCCATTTGAACTAGTAGAAAACTGATAGTGCTAGAAGCTTTTGTAATTTTGAAGATATTGTCTCTAGTGGAAGACAGTGATATATATCATTCTTGTTTCTTAGAAAAACGCCTCTTGAGACTTCAACCTAATTCCCAGGGCTTGTGCAGTGTGTTAGAGCCTTCAGCTCATACACAAAAATGTTTATTCTAGTTTCCTTCTGTTTTGTCTGAAGCTCTTGCCCAGCTTTCCTTCCTCTGTTTTCTGCCTCCTGCACAACTGCTTTCTGAGGCTCCTATTCTGACCATGTCCCCACCTGTCAAAACCCACAATTCCATTTTTGGTTTGTGCCTCCAATTCCTGCTTGTGTCTTTGAGTATTTTCTACCATTGCCATCTTCATCTTCTCAATGAATTCGAGCCTGCTTCCTTTTGTTTGCTGCTTTAGCTCAGGTAAAAGAAACTTGGGGGCACGAATAAGATAATCTCCTTGCTCTGAGGCTCAGAAGAGCTGGGATACACAATGGCCAGGAGCAAGACATGTTCCCAGCTTTTGTATAAATGCAACGGAAGTCTGTAGGAGGGAGAAATGCTCCCTGAATCTCTATGTCTATGCCAATAGTGGTAAAATAAGCAGGGTGCAGTCTCAAGGATTGGCATATGATAGCTCATATAATTAAAACATTAGCATGGTCCCCAGCAAGATTTTGACTCAAGCAAATTAGCTGTCTCCCAAACAGTGCCTGGAACAGTTCAAGGGTTGCCAGCAGGCAGGAGACAATCCAGCTACATAGTTAGGTGCAGCTTTCCTGTCTTATGAGAGATCAGCTATGAGCTGTACTATGCCGACTGGCGTGAGAAGGGTCTGTAACCCATTTTTACTCACCTGTGAGTGTAACCTGATTTTTCTGTCTTGGGCACCATCAAAATGAGGTTTTGAAGAGACTTTAGAACAGAAGACATGGTCTTTAGGATATGGTAGGTCAGTCTTCTGAAGCACAAAGGCATTGCTGCTTTTTAGCCAAATGGTTATGAAACTTGGAGGGTTTTTGTTTTGTTTTGTTTTGTTTTTTAAACAGGCTTTTCTTAACTGCACTCTTGGAATTTTTCAGACCATTTCAGCTGAAAATTTTTTAGAAAAATCAACCTGAATTAGTTGTTATAAAACTTCAGCTTCTAATTTGAAATTTGGCATGGTTTTCTAATGGAAGGCATCCAGTGCTTTTTACAAACAAGGCGTTACTCTTTTATGGTAGAAACAAAACAGTTTCTCCCAGTCTGTTAATGCAAATATTTTAATTGTAACCATCCACAGCTTATGTTTAAAGGAACAATCCAGAACAGGGCAGGTTTCGTCTGTCTAAATAACATCCAGCTCTTGGATACTATACCATCAGAGCCACCAGGTTTCTGCTCCTTAGAAGAATTCACCTGCACTAATGGACAATCCACGGAGCCTGGATCACCCTGTGACTTCCACCCAGACTGCTCTGATGGCAGTGATGAGGATCCAGCAGCCTGCTGTAAGTGAATTTTAGAAGGACACAGTGCTGAAGAGCATAGTGAAACATAAACAGATCTATCCAAGAAATGGCTAGAAATCTTACTGTTATTTATATGGGTCCTTTTCCCTAGAATATTTAATGATATACAAATTCATGACAATGTTCATAGCATATTCTGTCATCATGCATTTTTTTTTTCTTTTTCTGTCTGGCCTCAGAAATCCAGTTTTGGTTCAGATAGTAAGCTCATTAAGTGTCTGAAGAAACACAAAATTTTGCACACTTTTGTCTAAATGTATTCCTTGCATACAGTTTTTATAATCTATACTTCCCTAATTTCAGAATAACTGAAATCTGCCTTGGAATTTGTTTTCTGAACACTTCTGTGATTTAGGCTGTGAATGAGTTTTTGGGAGAAAACGCATTGGATGACATTAGCCATAGTTCAGGAGGTTTATCTTAGCCATACTTTGAATTGAATGTAACTTGCCTAGAAGCCATAGCTTTTACTGTACAATCAAGAGAAAAAAATATTAAAATTACTGAAAGATATCTATAATAATTATGAAATATTTAAACTTCCAAGTAAATGTAATTTTAGAGACTCTGCAGCTTTTAAAATGAATATTATACAGCATACACCTGTATGTATGTTTGCCTGCGGCAGCAACACTTAAATGTGTGTTGCAGATGAAAACTGTGTATATATTTCAAGTATTGGCAATGAGATATGTTGCTGTGAGGTGCAGACTAAAATGTTGTGTGTCACTCAGAGTAGCAGGATGGAGGACACTGATAATGAATAGAATCATAGAATGGCTTAAGTCAGAAGGGGCCTTAAAGACCATCTCGTTCCAACCCCCCCTGCCGTGAGCAGGGATGCTACCCACTAGATCAGGCTGCTCAGGGCCCCATCCAACCTGACCTTGAACTCCTCCAGGGATGAAGCATCCACAGCTTCTCTGGGCAGCCTGTTCCAGTGCCTCACCTCCCTCTGAGTAAAGAACTTCCTCCTGACATCCAATCTAAATCTCCCTTCTTTTAGTTTAAAACTGTTCCCCCTTTTCCTATCACTATCTACCTGGGTAAAGAGTCCCTCTCCATCTTTTTTATAAGTACTGAAAGGCCACAGTGAGGTCTCCCTGAAGCCTTCTGCTCTCCAGGCTGAACAACCCGAATTCTCTCAACCTGTCTTCATAGGAGAGGTGCTCCAGCCCTCTGATTATCCTCATGGCTCTTCCCTGGACCTGCTCCAAAAGGTCTACATCTATCTTGTGCTGGGGGCCCCAGACCTGGATGCAGCACTCCAAGTGGGGCCTCGTGAGGGCAGAGCAGAGGGGGACAATCACCTCCCTCAACCTGCTGGCCATGCCTCTGTTAATGCAGCCCAGGATGCAATTGGCCTTCTGGGCTATGAGCGCACACTGCTGACCTGGCTCATGTCAAGTTCTTGTCCACCATAATGCTTTATTTTCAAATTAATTGAGAAGGTTATAGGGACAATTTGTGACCATGAGTTGTCTTTACCTCACAGTTTAAACCTTTTAATCCTTGCAGTCACTTAAATAGCCACACAGGAGCCATCTCTGAAATGAATGTTGAAATAGCACTTTAAACAGGAAGGTTTATGCTGTTCTGTCTCCATGGTCTCTTGCTTTGAGAGGTGTTTTCCATTTTTACAAGACTTGATCCTATGCTGCTAACTCTGTGCACTTGCTGGTAGGAATAATTTTCTCGTGCTGTTTAGGAAGAGGAACGTAATGGAAGTGAATAGCACTTTATAAATCGGATTTAATTGTTTCAGTGATTTAGGTTTCCTGCTTTAGCAAAAATATCAGCAAATTGTGGTGAATATTGACTGGGAATTTAGAAGAATAATTTGAAGGCTTAATAGGGGATAAAAAACAATTGCTTTAGTCAAAGAATAGCTGTTAATTCACAAAGTTACACTACACAAAGTGAAAATAAAGATAACTCAAAACACTTGCAGGCAGTTATATTTTGCACACAATCTATTACACTTTCTGATTTTATTTTAACCCCTATGCCTCAGACGCTGGACTTTGGCATGGAGTAACTGAAAGATGAGTAAATAGCCTAGATACAGTCAGTATTTTAGTGTACAAGACAGAACACAGTGGGACTCACTCACGGTAATGATGCTTCCCCAATGCTCATGTGGATGGGTCAGAAAAACTGAAGAATGGGCAAAAGAAAGAAAAGCCAGAACAGCCTAGGGGACTCAACACTGTCCTTTGTGGCACCTTTGGAATTAGGGTGTTGGCCCAGGGACTGGCAGAGGCCCAGGAACTGCACAACCTTCTTCAATAGCACAGCCTACCACTCCACTCTCTGCTGCTGCCTCTGCAGTTGTCTTGGGTTTACCATGTGGCACTGATTTTCAGTTAACTTCTAGTATATTTTAATTTAAAGAAAATAACACACTCAGTTTAACCTGAGATATAGAGATTATATGACCCACTGTGTGTTGAAGCATTCACAGGTTAAAGATGCATCATGTTGTTCAATTAGTGCACAAAAGTATGCTCGTCGTCTCAAAAAAGGGTGAGAATGTGATTTTTTTTGAAATATAAGTAAATCACAGCAGATGCATGATTCTCTGACTACTGGCTGTGAATAAAGCAAGGAAAAAATCTTTAAAATAACAAGAACTCTTTTTAAGGTTGGTCTATTTTAAAGGTTTATATTGTCTCGGATACTTCATACACCCCTTTTCAGGAAAGAGGACCCTAAAGGTGGAATTTGGCTCTTCAGCACTTTGGTTGGCTTAGAAAATTCATTTTTCTGACACTTTCTGCAATCTTGAAAGAAAGAGACCTAAAGCAAAAACAGTCCTTTATTTCTGTCCTTTGTTCTTTTCCTCCCATTATGTACATTTTCCGCATGATCTTGAAATTGTCCTCTGATATTTTGAGTGCACTACATCTATTCACTTTAAATCTCCGTAAAAAATACTATCTGGTACAATAGAGTGTGTTTTAACCTCTATTCTTTTAGGTATTTTAGCATCTGTCCTTGAACACACATCCCCAGTAGTTTCCTTTGATGAAGTACTCTTATGATGCAGAGCTGACAGATCTCCATACTGAATGAAAACAAATGCAGACAGCTATTACTTAGCAATATGAAGGATTTTCCTCTTTGAGGATTTTCTTTTGGTTCATTACAATGGGGAAGGAAAAATAATGTTTATCTTTGCTCATGTTAACTTGGCATAAATGTTCATAAAAATGCAAATTATTATAGGAGCAAATATATATATGTTTTACAATACTTAAAATTTCTGTGTAATCTCTACGTATATATATAGATAAGACTTTAGTCTTGAAAAATCAGGAACTTTTCTAGGAAACACTTATGCACATGAGTAACCACATTTATTTGAGCTGTTTTGTTGAAATCAATGAATTTAATGAAGTGAGAAAATTACAAAATTGTTCTTAGTATTAAATTCTAAATTTTCATTGTCTTGACATCACTTATTTGAGATCACTTCTAAATTTCTTATTTCTCAGTGAATGATAACACATGATCAAAGCCTAGTTAATATATTAGAAAGAGAGAAAGTGATATAGAGTGCTTAGATCATTTAAAAGATTAAAAAGACCACTTTCCATGTTGATGTCAAAACCCTTTCATGCTGATGCCTTTTCTTTATTTGCTAAATAATATAAAGGAAGTTTTACACTAAATGCCATGCCTAATATCATGTATTTGAAGCATTATGCTTATTATTATACATTTTTTTAATATGTAACATATATAATACACATAATAAACACTGCAAGTGAATGAGTAGCTAGGAAACCTAGAAACTTGGCAAGAAGTCTAGGAATTTTAGTCTTGCTGTTTTCACTTTGATCCAATAGTCTTTCTGGAAATAACATGAGTGCTGGTGAATAGGCAGATGCAAAATGATTGTCGGGTGGGACATCCTACAGCTGTTTCTGAAAGAAAATCACCTTCCACTTAGCCTAACTTGAAGCTTCGTTAAAACACCTGTCTTTAGTTTAACTCTTCTGTTTTTCATTTTGTGTTGCATCTAGTGTTAGCTTAGAAATTTTCAGCCTTTCATAAAGTTTGTATAATTTATGAATAGAAAATATGTAGAATGAAGGAAGCTAGAATAATTTTAAAGCCATGTGCCTTTACTGCTGTATAGCAATTTACAATAGAAAATTTGTGAAAACTTCTAGAGTAGATGAACATATATGCAAATCCTTTTATTATTATTCAAGTGTGAAATATAGCATTTCAATTATTCTGAAACATTTGTATTAGTACAAATCTACCTGTTTCCTGTGACATTAATTTTCTGGAATTGCTGGTATCTGTCCATCAATCTTGTATGTACATGTGGAGAAAAGGAAGCTACATCCTTATTATTTCACAGACAACTTTATTGCTTCTGAACACTGTGTAGCACTGGCTTTGTGTTTCACCATCACAGTTTTGACAAAGTTTGGTTTCTTTTCCATTTTGTTTTGCTTATAGCTTTGGTGTAGCATGGTAAAAGTCATGTGGATTTATTTTTAGAAGAAGAAAAGCCTGGCAAGATGTCAGACTGTTCTAGGATCCCTAAAATATATGCAGTTTAAAAGATCTTGAGGTTTGTTTGGTTCATCCAACCAAGTAATTCATCGGCTCATAAGATGAGAGACTCACAGCCTTGTAATAAAGAAAACTGTCTTGGTCCAGGGTTGCAGTCACTTAAAGAGCCAGTTTTATTTTGATAAAATGAAACAACATTTAATTAAGATTTCAATATGGAAGTTTCTGGAAGGACCTGTTTACTAATGCAAGCCTACCCTCTGCAGACCTGGTGTTGACATGAGGATCTCTTAACATTACCAGTCTGTTAGCCCTAAACAATGCAACTGAGTAGTTTCAGGAGATGAGGACATCCCACCTAAGGTATAAGGGTGCTACGAGAGATCTGTCTAAAGACTTATCATATGGAATTTCAGACTAGATGACCTATGGCCATTTGTGCTCTTTCTGCGTGAATCCTTTAATAAATTCAGGATAAATAATGTTAATCTCCACAAACTGGAAAGGAATGTGCACTGGTAGTAAGAAGGTACGTTCCCTTTCTAGAAGTGCTATTAAATGTTAGCTGGAAGTGACAGAATATCAATTACAAAATAATGCCACAGAAGTTCTTTGTCGTTGATCACACGTTTTATATCCAGAATTATATAGGAATTTGGGCACTGCCACACTGAGGGAGAGAAACAGCCCTCATAATTAAGTACTCTTAAAAAAAGCACTAAACTGATGGAGAGCAAAACAGTGTCCCCCAAGTTGTGTTCACTTTATCAAGCTGCAAGAGTAGAATTGAAAATTGTCATTCTGTTGCATGCTAGCGAATTTGAAGCAATGTTAATCGGCTAGAAACCCAGCCTGGCTAGCAGGACTACTGCAATTTTCCCCCAGGAGGATCAAACAAAGCTGGGAATAGGTAGAATAAGCTGGTCAAATAAAACATTTCTTTTTAAACTCTCAATACTCTTGGAGTATGTATTTTGTGTGTTTAATTTCCTGTTTTTTATTATTATTTTTGAAATTTATTTTTGTTTTATTTATTTTAGAACATGTGGGGGAAAAAAATGGTTTGTGTTAATTGAAAAATCATTCCAATGTATTTTATGGATTTAGTAAACTCCACTTATTTCTTGAAATTCAAGTAGATGTGTTTGGGGAACATTTTTCTCCTCATTACTTCCCAGAGTGTGATTACTTTTGCAGAACTGCTGTAAGAATTTAATCCTTGACTAGTAGAGGCATACAGATACACCCACATGAAAAAAATAGATTATTATTTCAAATTTGGCTTTTTATTAAAATAAATGCAGGTTGTTGTTTCCTTTCTAATTTCCTTTCTCTTTTGCTGAACTATAAATAGGTGAGTGTCCAAAAACGAGGATTCTCTGGTTTTGCTTTTAGGATGTAGAAAATCTTTCTGCAGTTTGAATCTAGTGAAATCTTCCCAATGCAATAAATAACATAAGCCCTGATGGTAAGAGATGTAGTAGGAAAGAACATATATACCAGAAATATGCTTTACCGTCTGTTTAACTTGCATAACTGCAGTACAACTCCTCAAAAAAATACTGGTTGTTCTGTCACATATTTTCAAACTATGGATGGTGAAACATTCCCTATAATCACTTGAAACTTCAAACAAAAATGTATTAGAAGGCTATGAATAGTAAAAATTATGCACTGTTTTGACAGGAAAGGACCATTTCTCAGGATTTATTAATGTCTGAGCAATGAAAAAATACATTGAGAAACTCTCATGTGGATTTGGGTGTCAAACTAAGCGCACTTTTTTTTTTTCTTTTTCCATGCTTGATTAAACATTTATAAGCACTCAAGTTTTGGGAATTAAATAGGGATAAAATTAAAGTCAAACTGTTACCTCAGGCAATTGGGCTTCACTTACACTTATAGCCTAGCTGTTCTGTAACGTTAATATTTTTAAAAACTTTTGTTAATTAACATGAAGTATCACTTCCAGAAACTACATATGGTAGAACACTTGGACTTGGTAAGTGCATCTTGCCCAGTGTCTTTGATTACATGATGATGTGATGTTTTTATAGAGCTTGTCATTTTAAAAACACAGGTGCAATTAAAAAAAAAAAAGTAGCAGCTATTGTCGGCTGGAGCTGGATCCCCCCTCCACTCAAAACCTGCCACTATGAATGTTCTTAATTATTTAATGGTTGTGTTCAGACTTAGTTTGAAAAAATGACTGGGCTAAATATTTTGATTTGGAGTTGTCCTTTTCTGAGTATGTCATTTTTTCCCACTGCTTTTATATTCAACCAAAAAGACCATGTTTATACATTTCTTTCTAAATCAAAAATGTTAGAAGAAATTATACTAGTGGTTAATATAAGAAATGATGATTTCACCAAACTTCCCCTGTTTCCTGTTGACCATCAAGGGCAGTGATGAGCTCCGTTTGATGACAGCCTTGTTGCTTTGCCAACTCTCAGCATATGACTTCCAAAGGTAGTTCATGGGTCAGCTCTCACTATAAGCCATTGAAAAACCCTGAGCCTGAGTTTGAGGCACATTAAATGACAACAGATCTGCTGTCATCAGCACAAGGAAGACACTGTTCTTCATATTACCATAATAACTCTTCTGGTTATTCTCCAAGTAAAAGAAAATACATAAACAAAATGCTTTATCAATCTGTAAAATATTAACCATTAGTACCATCTTGATTTCTCTTTCATATTTAAACCATTATTTTAACTCTGGAGTGGTGTTTTCCTTCTAGAAACAGGTTTTTGTTTGGTTAGTGTGTAAGTAAAAGTAAGATCCTTGTGTCTGCATGATAATTTATTGGTATCTTTTTGGATATTACTGCGCAGCCACTTCAGTCAGCTTCTTATGTGGAAGACCTTATGCAGGGTTTAGAAAGTCCGGAGTAAAGGAGATTTAAGCAAAGAATTTTTGCTTTTTATGTCACATTTTATATAATAAGACTGCTTAGCTAAGAAAAGCACAATGCCTAGACATACTAATTACCATACAGAAAAACAGCTTAGTCTTGGATATCATTTTGCATATTCTACCTTAATGTATTAGCAATCAAAGTCTAATTAACAAGGAATATTGTCAAAAGCATGAACTTTCTGTAATTAATTAAGTTAAACAAGTTCCGTGTTCAACTAATATACTGCATCAAACAGAAATGCGTGCTCCATTGAATTTTAATATATATTGTGGATCCAGTTAAGAGATAAAAAATAAATCACAAATATCAGTACATTAGGATTTGACTGCTCAAATAACCTCCGTATACCGGGAAGAACTTTAGTTCTGAACTTTAATATTATGATGTTTCAACAAAGCTATACTTCATTTTGGTTTTGTACAATCTGAAAATTAGAGTAGTATGTATAACCATGTCTGAGGCTAATATGATAGAATAGAATAGTTCAGCAGGAAGAAATCTTCAAAGATCACCTAGTCCAACTACCTGACGTCTTCAGGGCTAACCAAAAGATAAAGCATATTAATGAGGGCATTGTCCAAATGTCTCTTGAACACTGACAGGCATGGGGCATCAACCACCTCGCTGGGAACCCTATTCCAGTGTTTGACCATCCTCACAGTAAATAAGTTTTTCCTAATGTCCTGAACCTCCCCTGGCACAGCTTTGTGCTGTTCCCATGCATCCCATGATGGAATGAATGTGCTATGAAGGCTGCAAAGTGCCAAGTACACTTCCAAAGTAATTTTTACAATTGTGATAAGCAGCCCAAAGAATTGACTGTAACAGTTTGTGAAGCAATCCTGGACTAGGAAAGAAAACTCTCAGATTATATTATTCTCATAGCAAAATAGTTAATTTGTCTCAAGAAATGAAAGAGCATGTTTAAATTGGTCTAATCCATATGAGCTGAGAAACTGGTATTTTACATCACAATAAAAAATTTCCAGAAGACCTGAATAATTCATAAATACAAATCTCATTTTCAAAAATAAAGTAGCAGCTTAATTCATCTTTACTTTCAGCATATTTAAACCACTAAATATCTTTGATTTTTTTTTTTTGCCATATCCTCATAATTAAATTTCTAGTAAATTTCATCTTTTGAAAAAAGGAATTACATGTTAATAATCTGATGGCAGCATATGTACAGGTCTCATCCTTAGTAGGATATAGTTTGTTCTTTTATAGGTGATTTCTTTCACAGTTCTGAGTTTGATTAAGAATGTAAGGACCTGCCTGATTTGTTACCTGTATTTTAGAACTTTTGCTCCAGCTGAATAATCCACATTTCAGTGAAACATACCAGTGATACTTTGATTAAAACTCCTTTTACATCCAAATACAAAACAATGATAGATCTGACATTAAACTGCATCAAATTCAACTTAATAATCTCTTGTTTTTCATACAATAGCTAATTACACTCTGTGTAATTTTGAGACTGACTTTTGTGGATGGAAGCCACTGAACACAGGTGATGCTGAGTGGAACATAATGAAAGAAGTGGTTCCCTTTGGCAGCAGACTCCCTGACAGAGATGGTATAACTAATGCTGGACATGGTGAGAGATTATATATATATATACACACATATATATATATTAATTATTCTGAATGATGCCAGACTGATGAAACTGAATTTGAAATGCATGCTGCATACTATTTATATAACATAGGTAACATTACGGAAAGATTTTTCTTCAGTGATAGTCTTTTTTAGATGTGATTTGGTTACTATGCCTTTATGACCCTTATTTTTTGCTGGACAACCAATGTAGTATGACACTTGATGCAACTTTCAGTTTTTTGAGATAGTGCCCTTTGAACTGACACAGCTAACTTTGTTCACATGTATAATAAGCACCTTTGTATCCAACGTTCAGATAGGGACTGCTTTTTAAAATATTATTTGGACAAAACATCACTGTTCTTTTTTTTTTTTTTTGTAGGGCAAAGGTAAATTCATTGGTTTTCTCTAGGATAAATAAAGTGAGTGCAATATTCTTTGACCAGTATTTCTTCCTTCAGCCCCTAGTTGCCATAATATGCATTCAGAAGGAAAAAGTTGATTCCAACTTGGTTTAAATTTATTTGTTTATTTATTTATTTATTTTCCCTAAAATGAGAATGATATTAGTGGACTGTTTAAAACTGAAACTGCCTAGCATGCTTGTCATTGTCAAATAATACTGGTAAATATTCTGTGACTTTAATTTTATTAAAATGTATTTATTATGCTGCTTCCAGTGGAGATTAGATTACTTTAAAATCTGGGTTACAGTCCAATGTCTTTTTAAATTAATTTTTTTTTAGAGGATACATTATCTTACAGCCAGATGTCCACACTTGTCTCATATGTTCACATTAAAGGAAAGTGAAACATTAAGAATTCTACCTTAAACATTCAAAGGTAGAGGAATTCCAAGATTAATTTTTTTCTGAGTAAACCCTAGTGGGGTGTAATTAGACGTGTGCATGCTATACAATAACTCTAACTGCATGATCACATACCATTTTTCTATTGGTCCCCAAGCGGTGAAGTGCACCAAATGGTTGCTATTCACTTTTTGAGTAGCTATTTGATATTTCATTTTACTGTTGCTGTAGAGGGGCACTGAATCTGCATTACTGCATTCTCTGCAAACATTACTGTCTCACAGATTCCCAGTGCTCACAGCTCCAGAGAAGGGCGCTGATATGACTGCATATTTCCCACACGTTTTTTTCTAGGTGGAGGTGAGATGTGGTCATAATGAAGGTGGCCTGGAGAAACATCTGCTCTGCAGCCTAAGCAGCAAGTTAAATTAGCCTGTATGGGCTATTAAACTTAAACTGCTTTGATACCTGAATCTTTTCATAGTAGGTTTGTATCTTTATGCAGAGTTGCAGGCTGTGGGTTGAACCCTCTACCTTGGGTGGATTGGTGATGTTGCTGAGTGTTCATCTCTCTTCTCTCCTGGGGAGGGCAGCAGCAAATTTGAATCAATGAAGATCTTAATGACACTACTGTAGAGTCTCAGCTGCAAATTAAAAGAGGATCCTTTGATGTACCCTTGCATTACAATGAGGGGAGCTTCCCTCGTGCCACAGAGTGCAGCATGCCTGTTTGTACACAGAGCTGTAACGGTCACCTCTTTGTACTGGTCTTACTAAAGCTATGCGATTATTCACGTGGGGCTGGACCCAACCCTCTGCTTCATTATGTATCCATGGGAAATAAATGGCTAAGGAGTATGACTGTGGCAGCACAATAGCTGATTTTCCAAGATGTAAGGCAATATGTGTGTAATATCAATGCACAAACAAGACTGAGCCTTTAGTGTTTTTTTGCACAGACTTTCATGAGAAAGTCTCAGTATTCAGTGAAGGCAGCACTGACGGCATTCAAAATATGCTGCATTAGGGCCCCTTGAAGATGTTTATCCTTTCCTACCTTTGTCTGAAGCACATCTGCTGTAGTTCAAATCCAAAGGCAGTTCATTTGCCAGAGTTCAGATTAGATCTTTAATTAAGCTTTCATCCCCACTAGCACAGACAACAATGTCAAGTCTGTGGACCCCATGAGAAAATATAGCTTCTTCCATTGGCTCCCATGGTCTGCAACATTGTTAGCATGCTTAAAACTGCCTGGGCTGTGCTGAAAGTAAATACTGTACCCTAAAGGAAATTAATTTTTATTCTAAATTCTGTTTGTAACATTATTTAAGCCAATTAAAATGTATCCTTTAGGGATCCAAGCTGAGGTCTGTGCTATATCATCTCCAGAGCACTCTGCTCCTGCAGTCGTTTTGCTCTCCCCAGACCGTGCTGAGAGCAGGGTGGCTCAGTGTGAACAAGGTGATGGGATGTAGTTGTAATGTTTGGAGGATAGATGTTTGAAGGTTTTTTGCCTGAAGAGGGCAGATGAAGATGCATCCAGTGAGTCTGTGCAATAAAACCCTCGTGGAAGCAGCATGTGAACCCCCTGTTTGTAGGGCTCTATATTTATTTCCTAAAATTAAAGTGCTTGCAGGCACCATGCCAAGATAGCCTTAGCAATGGCTGCCGAAATACCTCTTTTTTTTTTTCATCCTCTTTCCTCATCTTTAGACTTAGTTAATTTTACTGCTGAGGAAAGAGCTGGGAGCATTTAGCAACTCTATTTTGTCTTTACCTATATAGATATTGGTTGTCATAGCCTGGTACAGCTCCCTCCTCCTTTTCCACAGGGGCTGAAATGAAGGGAATGCTGTTACATATGTTTGCATTTATGAATAATATTCATGTGCCTCACAGAGCACAGTTACCTCTCTGAGGTAATTATTTGCCATTGGAGCATGACATATTTCTCGTATTTCTTTGAATTTTGTTTACAGGAGCATTCGTCTACTTCAATGGATCATGTCAGGCATACACAGAGATGGCCATGTCTCATCTGGCGAGCCCCTTCCTTGTCAAGCTGTCCCCTGGGCTTTCCTGCTGTCAGGTAACAGTTTAATGTGAACTGTCCCCACCTCTGTAAGCTATCAGTTACCTGATGTGTTGATATGGTATTTTTCTTACTGTTAGCATTACTGCAGAACAACTAGCTCCATTTGAATAACAGGAGGAGTAACAGACTAATTCCCTGGGAGGAAGGAACTGCAGCAGGCTTTTTTTTTTACTGCTTTACTGCCTGACGGTTGTATCTGATTATTATTCTTTCTAAAGCATCCATGAGGTGATTCAGATTTAAGGCTATACTTTGGGTTTTTCTACGCTGTGAAAAACATAGCTGGACAACGTTATCAGGGCCATATCAGCTCACAGTCAAATTAGAGTGCATTTTGAGCAAAAGCTGGCAAAGAATCATCATGCTCTTCTCTGTAAGCAAGAAATACTCCTACATCCATCTTTCCATTGCAGGAGATCTGTGACTATACAGATTAAATGTGTTGGAGTGATTGGAGAGAACTGGCTACCACACTCCAAACATACTAAATTTTAGTAGTAGTTAGAGGGGGATGTTTTTTAAGCAGATCTGTGTAGTCATTAAGAGTTTACCTTGAAGTGCTTTTTTTGTCAAATATTTTGTATCTCTGTAGAGGAACACAAAAAAAAAAANTTTTATGATTAGAATGTTGGAACTTCCAAAAAAATTATTTTAAAACCGAAATTGAGGAAATATATATAATTAAATAAATACACATATAACAAAAGCTTTTAATTGTATTTTTTGTTTATTATTTTTGCCCACTTAATATAGTGAATAAATACTGTACAGTTTTAACTAAGTATTTTCTTTTTTTCCTGAGTATTTTTTAGTTTTCCATTACTTAACTTTTCAAACCTTATGACATCTTGGGGAGAAGCTGTGTGATTACAGAGTTATATTTTCTGCTACTTTATGATGCCTCCTGATTTAAGAAGTCACAGAGGAGAAAAGGAAAAGATAGTGAAAACTTGTCAAAATCATTTTCTTGTGTTTGTGGTTAAAAAGAAGCTTTAGAGAAACTAAATAAAATTTAGACTGGTTGCTTAATTTTTCAAGCTCAACGTAGAATAGAAACTGTAATTTCACCCAGGAAAACTTTTTTTTTTTCAGAAAAAAGAAGTCAGAAAACAATATATGGAGGAACAGCACATAGAAGGCCCAAAAAGTCGCAGAATTTTATTCCAGCCGCACCAAGGCTTCTTAGGCTAAAGAATCTGAAAAACATTGGCTCAAATAAATCTGTTTTACTTAACACTGTAGCTGACTTAGACTATGCACATCAGCTAGTTACCAGATCTCAGCTGAATAGTTGCATCTTGCAGCTGAGTGGAGCATCTTAAACAACTTAAAAACACCTAGCTATCATTTAACACACTCTCTCACTTCATAGTCTTCATCATACTGTTGTAAAGAATCAGAAATAAAATAGATGCAGAATGAAATCAAGCAGGGAACACAAAGCCTCACAGCATCCCATCAGAAACCTGCATGTTGCATTAGACCTGGGATACCAACAACCTTTGTATGCACAGTGCATTCATTCAGGAAGTTTCACATCTGTTTTGTAGACTTTGATACTGGGTAGATAAGCACCTGTTAAGTTCAAATGAAAGTATCTTAGAATCTCTTGAGGTTACTGGGCACTACTGATGTGTGAATAAATGAGTCGTCCCAGTTAAGACCTCTTACAGAGTTTGGTCTGCATTCCAAATAAATATAAATGCAGTGGGGATGCACATGCACTTCTCTAGTACAAAGTCAGAAAATTAGCTATTTTTAATTTTGACTATGCACTTATTGCATGTATTTGAAGTTCCCAGACTCAGCAAAAACTAGCACAAGTTTTTATCCAGCTATACATGTCTGAAAAAAGGGTGTTTCTGAAGACTAAAAGCTTGGCTTTCTGCCACATTTTCCCTGTGGACTTTTATTTCTGGGTAAGAGCAAGGAATAGCAGTTGCTCATTAGGATGTGTATTGGTGTGTTATGCTCTCTGCGTATAAATGTAAGATGTTGTCCTATGTTGGACATCCCACTGAGAGGATAAAGGGATCTACATAAAGAGATCTATGTTTATTAATAGCTTTACAAGTTCTCTGGCTCCAGTGGTTAAAAAAGAAAAAAAAAGAAAGAAAAAAAAAAAGAAAAAGAAAAAGGAAAAGGAAAATTGGAGTTGAGGGATAACTTTTATATTGTGCCTGACTGGCTAATTGAAGCTTAGAAGTAAATTCTTTTTGCAGCTTCTTGTGGCTGAGTCTTTCCATAGTTGTTAGCTAAGAAACATCTTCATTTAGCTCAAGGTTTTGGAGTTGCAGAAGCATGTTTCTAGTCCCAGTTCTGTTTATGTCTCTAATGGACAGAGAAGTCATTCTAAAGTGGAATATATAGTCATTGCGAGCAAGGATAGTTTTATTTCTTATGTAAGGAAAACCCAGAAAAAAAATGTTTGAAAAGCTATTTGATAAACATAAGCCTTGCATCTAGATTGTTTAGGGTATAGTTGTTCAAACAGCTCATTTTGAAAAGTGCTTGAATACCTGCTGCACTGTATCCCTTAAGATGTCTGGTGGGGGAAAAAAGTTGCATGAAAATATTTAAAATTATTATTAAATCTTGAGATTATTTTATTCAATATATAATTTCCCTGAGTGGGGAAAAGAAGTACTATGGGAAATTGATAGACCAAGTCCATGGACCATAAAGCCAGCAGATAAGACAAAAAAATAGTATGTTACAACAAAGAATATTTCATCATCAGTAACTGCTGATCTACCTTGTACTATGTGACACAGATCAAAAGAAACTCTACTTTCATACATGACAAAGGTTGCATCTTTCATGCACTTGCCTTTTTTACAGATTAAATTTGGTGTCTGAAGTAAAAAGTAGTGCATCTACATGCATGATGACTTTCAGATTATCAGTCAATGATTTGTCTGTAAGGAGTTCTCAAATTCACCAGTCCTGTTCTTCAACTTAATAGGCACACTAATGGCCTACAGCTTTAATATAGGTGTTAATGTGACAATTAGAGAAGACTCCTCAGAGCCTGGTTATCCTTAAACTACTTTACATAAATAAATAAAATTTACCATGATATATGTATGAATTAATGTTTATTTCTGGGTGGATTTATTCTCCTAAAACTGAGTTATTCTGAGCATTGCTGCTGCTCAGACATCCTTAAGGAAAAAAGCAGCAGCCTCTATGGGAAGAAATACGTGAAGGAACTTGTCTGGGGAAGTCTTGGGGACAAGCAGGGAGGAGATGCTTGGAAGGGGACTTTGCTGGGCACATGGCTGGAGATGCACCCATGGAAGGAGGTGATCCATGCTGGAGGATGTACAGCTCTGAGATGACTGAAGCTGTGCGTGACCCATGCTGGGGGGGACAGAGACACCCCTGAAGAGACTGTGTTTGTGGGTGACCCACACCACGGTAGGGACACTCCTGAGGGACTGTGGCCTGTCAAGACCCTGAGCTGAAGCAGAGGAAGGAAGAGTAAGAACCAATGAGCAGAGGGAGGGAATATGTAGAAAGCGCCAGAAAGAAACCATTACTGACATACCCAACCTCATGTTCTACTTGTTACCTCACCAAAGGAATTGGACCAGACTGCGTGTAACCTGCAGGGAAAACATGGGAAACTAAGACTGTGAAGGGGGCACGTTAAATGTTAATGTTCCCCTGGGGAAGGGAGAGGAAAGATATTTGCTCACATATTTTTCTTTTCTTTTTTCTTTTTTTCTCAATAACAAAATCAGTGATTAGAAGTTTGTATTAATTCACAATAAATTAAGTAAAAATTACATGTGCACACACACACTGCACTGTTTTGCCTGTTAATAGTCCCAACAGGTCCTGGAAAAGCATTATATTGTGTCAACTGTCTTGCCTAAATAAAAGACCTCAATTGTTTCTTGTGTCTAACTGAAAGCTGGCTAACACATTCATCTGTGGTTGTCCTGAGGCAAAAGACAGGTTTCATTTGGCTGTTAGCCTAAAATAGTTTGTGGTTTTAAACTCTGTTTAAAAGTTGAAACAATGTGGAGGGGGGGAAAAATAATAAAATGGAAATTTTCTCTCTGTAATGTAACGATTCAAGATGCATGGTACAAGATCATATGAAGATGGGCAGAGAACTGGGCAGCAACTTGGTTTACCTTCACAAAGACTGAAGTATTATCAAAACCTTTGCAGGGAAGTAGAGTCTGCAGCTAATCAAAATTTAGTCCTTTGCTATGTGAAGAAGCAGGAAGGACTCGTGTTTAAAAATAACATTTCAAATCTTATTTTTGCCCTGCAGTTTTCATCTGAATTTCTGTCTAGGTGGTATTTAATAAATGCATCAGGTTTATTCTATATTGCAGGCATAGTGCTCTAGGATTCTCTTTGTTTTCCAATCTTTTCTGTTTGGCAAGCAGTTTTCTGTAGCCTCATTGCTGCAGAAATTGTTTTTCTTCCCATATAGCGGTCAATCCACTTGTTTCAGGCAATCAATATGTTATCGGTCAACAGATCGTCTTCATGTAATTGTCATTTGCATTGACTGTCGAAATATAGGATCATAAGGCTCCCTACATATAAGTATCTCAACTGTCAGACTTCAAAGATTAACATACTCATGAAGCTATCCTATATTAGGTATTTGCAGAGCAAAATAATCGTTGAGAAGTTTCTAAGTCCTTACTAAACTGAAAAGAACTTAAGGGAGGTCATATCAATTGGTCTGTATTCTTTGATAGATACAAGTTAAAAGTAAGTTTTAAAAATAAGTTTTACTTTTTATTTCAGCTTTACCTTTGGACATAATAACGCTTGTTGACATGCCATAGTTTCATAAATCTTTTCCTTCTATGTCAAGGCAGTGTATAGACCTGTCAATCATTTTGTGTTACTGTGTGTGTATCTGAGTTGAATTTACTGCAGATTGATGATGCATTTTTTGTAGTGTTTGATTAAAAACTCTTTCAACAGGTAAGATTTTGGTATCGCCTGTCTCAGGATTCCCAGCTTTCTATCTTTAAGAGAACTGCCCTGGATGGAACTTTGGAAAAGTTGTGTGACATTTCAGGATTCTCTGAGATGCAGTGGACAAAAGCAAATATACCCATAGAAAGCGCAACTGGTGACTTACCTTTTCAGGTAATTAAAAATTACGTTTATGTTGCTTTCAAACAGTTACTCTAGCTTGGCCTTTAGAATTAAATTAATTTCATAATAAAATATAAAAAGAGTGCTCATCAAAAAAAGAATTCCATTCAGCTCTTACAGTAGGTGTAGCTATTAAAGAACACCATTGCTTCAGTATTTTAGATTTCAGTAAATCACCTTTTCTTCCTCTTTTTTTCTTTAAAAAAATCAAGAAACACTAGTGTAGTGTTTTTAAAAAAGGAACTTTAAAAACTGCTGATCAGTGAGGGCCTATTTATGTTGGCTAAGGGCAAGAGAAGTGCAGATCCTTGGGCTTTGATTTAGAGCACTAATTGCAGAAACAATGAGCAGTTTTTGAGTTTATTTTCACATAATCTCAGGTTGCTAGACTTTTCTAAAGCTTGGAAAGGAACTGCCAAGGGAAATCAGCAACTGCAATATAAGGATTCAGCAAATCAAAATTACTGTTTTGGTCTCTTCCTTTTGTCTGTCATCTATAAAATGGTCTAAAAGAATAAGCATGCATTTCTCATCATTGATAAGTTTTAACTGAAATTCCATTTGTGATGTCCTGAAAATTTCCTTGTGTTTATAAATGCATCCTTCAATCTTTACATTCACTGTACCTTTTTTTTTTTTTTTTGGATATATTGTACCATCTTTATCTGCATTTATAAGCAGAAAACTAGAAATGAGGAGAATCAATAATGAATTTACTGAATTTACTAGCTGGAGGAAAATCTGAAACATGATTTTTTAATTTTTTTTTGTTGTTGTGAAGATATATATATATATTATATTTTATACGCATCACACCAATTAGATTTCTTCTATGGAAATGCCTTATTCACTTCAGCAGGCATAGTATAGAACTAAGTTAAACAGAGTTGTAAACCACCATGTCGGGTTACCTTGAATAGCTCATTTTAAAAGGTGTATAACTTTTAACGGTTCCAGCAGGAAGATGGCTCATTCAAGGAGTGATGGTTGTTACCACTTGAAATTGAAGCAAGGTTGCCTGGGTTACATAACTTTCAAGTAAACGTAGTTACGGGTTTGACAGTTGAGGAATAAATTTCTGACTTTGATCAAATCTCAATCATAGTTTTTGCTGGCTGATAATCAGAGTTGCTTGTAGGTGGTATTTACTTCCTGTGGAGAGGGAGTAAATTATGAAGAAATACATATAAGTCTATTTATCATGTCACCATTAATGAGCTTGCTTATTTCTTTTTCTTTACAGATTATTTTCCGAGCTACCATTCTAGCAATGAATGCAACTGTTGCTGTTGATGACATCAGTATAACAGAGCAATGTCGAGTTGTGAATAAATCACTATCAGCTATCAGCCAAGAAATTGAAGGCAAGTTCTGTGGCTTTCAATACATTTTCCCCAATGTCTGCTATGTGTAATTGGATTCAATTGACAGCTTCAAGATACCTGTAAGAAAGTAGGGCATAATCTGAGGAAAAAGTCCATCTGCAGTAATGAATTGTCTTTAATGAAAACTTTCATCCTATGTTACATAGCAGGTGCTTTAGGTAGTTTGCAGTAGTTCTGTGAACTAAGCTATGGTGGGAATTTCCAGATATCTCTTACTATGTAGAACCTTCCCACATTCACATTTGGATGCAGAAGCAAAGCATCTTACATTTTCCACCAAAGAGCAAATTCCATTGCATTATCTTTAGGGCAAGAGGGTGTTCCCATCATCACTGTCAAATACATAACATACAGTATATTCCCACCAAACTTGTCTGTGTGCCCACACTCTCTAATTTTGAAGTGCAAACAGATGGAAACATAACTATGACCTTCTGTGAGACTGCTGCTTCTGGTGCTCTCCAGTACTAACGACTACTTTCTAAAAAGACATGGGCACATATGTAGTCAGTGGTAATGCTGATCAGTAATATCCAACAGAAATCTGAATTTCTTCTTCGTTGGAAAGTTTTAAAGGCAAGGTAGAAAATTTCAGTGTTGAGTTTTTAAGGCTTCATTGATCCCTATATATAATCTGATTGAAAGTAGCTAGCTGAAGAAAGATTAATTTGATTTTTATTTATTTTCCTACAGCTGCCCTATTTATGCATCAGTCACAAAGACGCTGTCTGATAGCAGTATGAGTATCTAAATAAACTGACTTAAAAAAGGATGAAAAGCTGCATGTCATTCCTCTCTCTAACTCTCTTTCCAGAACTCTACTGAAATAAAATCAGTAGTCTTTGGCTTCCCTTCCCTTCCCTTCCCTTCCCTTCTTCACTGAAATTTAGGTTGTTTTCTAATGTGTAGTTTGCAAGCTAGTAGTGGTGCGACATAAAAATTTTGGCTTCTTGGAATTTTCATTGTGAACCAAACCCAGAGAAACCATGGCTACAACACGAATCTTTTGTGAAAGACTTGCTCCTGACCATGGGGACAACAGCAGGCTGCTGAAGTCTCTGCGAGACAGAGGTTGTACCTTGCCTCTGAACTGGAGCCTAGCCATTTAAATTTAATTCTTTTTTTTTTTTTTTTTTTNNNTTTTTTTTTTTTTTTGGATAACTTTACACTCAAATGTTTGAATATTGTGGACGATAATATATAGTTTAAGAGCACCGGGTATTAATATCAGCTGTGTTTCTTATTGGTTGTGATATATCTAGCTCACTTCATAGATGATACTGTATTCCATGTGCTGTGTACATTACTATATTCAAAGATAAAAATTGCTTCTTAAAATTTTATGGTTTTGTTTTGTTTTGTNATTTGTCAGGGTTCCATGACTTCTTAAATGTTATAATTTAATTAAAAGAAAAAGCTCTTGAGAAATAGTTCATTTTGATTCTATTCTGATTTATTTATTTATTTATTT
>VXAL01017329.1:16886-45269 GCA_013399475.1 Chauna torquata
GGTATCATGCGTGTTGAGGACTTTTCCAAGCAGAGTACTGGTCCTGGGTGGCTGGGGTCACTTTGCCTGCTTTTTGCTGCAATTAACCTGGTGTTTTTGCATGAGATGGTGCAGACTCTACAAGCGTCTGTAGGGGCTAAGTCTGGTCAGATGTGCTTGTTTATGCTCTCCCTTGTCCCACTGGGGAGCAGCTCCTGGTGCAGGTTGTTCAAGAGTGTTTCAGGGGAGGAGGGAGACTTTGTTAGGGGGAATCTCCTGCCAGTCTCTACCTTGGTGAACAGGGAGAAGGTTGCGTGTGCTTGGGCTGGAAACGTGAGGCATTGCTGTCTCAGACAGTGACATTCCCATCCCTTTGCTGTATTGGGCGTGATGACTGCTGCGTGCTCCAGATGTGCTGGTGGCAGAGCTGGAGCTGGAAGAGAGCTTGCTGCAGACAGACTTGAATAGAAGCAGGAGCTTCTGACTGTTGACCCTGCTATTGCATCTCAGCTCTGACCCCAGGAACTGCCATCTGCTGCTTGCCTGCAGCAGAAGTGTCGGGAAATGACCGGAGTGAACAGGTTGCGGTGCCTGGAGCACATCCGGAGACCAGGACACTGTGAACCTCGTGGATTCAGAGCTGCCCATTAGCTGCAGCACAGTCATCAGCAAAAATGCAGATATTAGAAACCTAATCCCAGCAGAGGGAAGGCAACCGGAGATCAGCCGAAATGCTGCTTCTCTTCTGTTTCAAGAGGCAGGCAGGATCCTCCTGTCCCTTGTAGTGCTCCTGCACAGAATCCAGGCTTGGCCCTTCCTGCGCCTAGCTGTGCTGGCCAGGAGAGCATGTGGAGATGTGATCTGGGCTGCTGTGTCCTGCTGATTCCCCTGCTGCAGCGAGGGACAAATGCAGCGTGTGCGGAGGAGTGCAGCCCAGCGCCCTGCTGCCCGGTGTCCCCACAGGCGCGGCTGAAGGCTGTTGCCAGCTGGATCCTTCCAGCCCCTCCTCAGGCCCAAGAGGAGTGGGAGCACAACTTAGGGACTGTCTTGCTGGCCAGGCTGAGTCCGGCCCCGTCGTGCCTTGCCTGAGAGTGGTGGCAAAACACAGCTGCCCAGCTTGTGAGCGTTGTGGGATATCTGGCGGATTTAAGCCTCTTGCGTGCCGCTTGCACGCTCTGTCACGGCCCCTGGCTCCCCGTGCTTGCCCTGCACAGCACGCTCTCCAGCTCAGGCTCTGCTGGGCAGCAGAATGCGGTGCCCAGCCGCGGGCAGGGAGACTGGCTGCAGCACCGCTCAGCTAAAGCAGGCTGCGTCTAGCAGGGCCTCGTGGTCAGCGTCCCTGCCAAGAGCGGTTGCTCCCTGATGTGTTCCTGGGGTTTCAGACGTGGAGAGGTAAGCAGTGAGGCGTGTGCCTCTGTCAGACCCAGTCTGGACTTGCTGGTTTCCTCGTGCTCTGGGAGAGGAACGGAAACAGTCTGGTGATGAAAGTCCCTGCATTGGCCAAGCTGGGTGCTTCAACTAACACCCTTCAGAGACTGTTAGCCCCTGTTCCCTGAGTGGTATGCTTCCGTCAGAAGAGTGTGGCTTTTCTGTGTGACCTTTGTGGAATAAGATGAACTCATACAGCTGCAGAATTGTGTGATGATAATCTTGTGGGCCTGGGAAGAACTTGATGCACGAGAATGAGCCACAACTGAGGCACAGCTGACTGCTGACCCAGAGGGATGTTGCTCTTTCCAGTGAAATATGAAGGTGAAATTCTCATTTAAGTTTTGCTTATCATAAGACTAGGGGAAGGAGGGGTGGAGTGGTAATCCGGAGCATGGGGTTTTAATCCTGCTTTCCTGGCCAAATTCCTTTCCGCCTCTGTAAATTCCTGCAGCTGCTCTGCTCTGAACTGCTTGTGTGGTATCCACTGGCTGGTGCGGTCCTCTTCCAGCAGAGGCATTTTGGTGACGGGGAAGGGAGATGACCCCTAATTGTCACTGTCAGATAGGTGCTGCTGCATGTGGTTTACAGGTGACCTGCTGGATGAGGAACTGGCCTGTTCCCTCCTGTCTACTCAGAAAAGCAAAAGAACTATCCCCTGTTGCCTCTCTTCAAAGTGTGGTGCCTTTTCTCAGCTCTTGGCTGGGCTGGTCCCAGCCACCTCTTTGCTTGTGGCGCCTAGGGGGAAGCGGGCTGGGGAAAAAGCCTTGGGCTATCGTGTGACCTGTGCCAGCTCTCCCTAAACATTAACTGCTCACCTGGCAGCCACCCAGCCGGCAGAGCGAAGGCCAGTCAGGCTGAGCCAAAGCAAGGGATCGTGAGGGAGCAGGGTGCAGGCAGCCGGGGGGACAGCTGGCAGGTTGCTGCGGCTAGAGCCTCAGAGGTCAATGCAGCCGCACCCCGCGTCCCTCCGCTCCTCACTTGGTGGCTGTGACTGCGTTTTCTCTGCCGTAGTCCTGTGATGCCCTAGCTCCGAGCTGTCCCCAGGCCTGGGAAGGAGGAGGTGGAGAGCTGGCCCTCCCAGCAATCTGCCCAGGCCTGGCTGCAGGCCTGCGGCCTCTCTGCCTCCGAGGTGGGAGGCCCTGCTCGGCCTGGCCTGGTGTTTGTGCAGCTGCCCGCCCCGCTGGCCTCACGCTCCCCATCACCCGGCCCTAGCCTCGCGGCAGGCAGCGGGGGCCTGAGGAGAGACCCAGGAGTCTGCTGGCAGCCTCTTGTGGCAAGAGACTGGCTTGGGGACCTGGAGCCTCTTTGTCAGTGTGCCACGGTCCCCGACCCTGCTGAAGCAGGGGCTGCCCCGCTCTTGGGGCGTGTGGTTGGGAGAAGCGTGGGGGAGGGAGGAGGACAACCTGCTGCGGACAGCACTGCTGCCTCGCATCCTTGTGCTGGGGTTGGAAATAGAGATTGGCAGTATTGGGAAACCTCTCATCTTACTGCTGGCAGTGCTCGTCTGGCGTGAGCAAGGAGACAGACTAGGGAGGGCAGGGGGGCTGAGCGCGGGGGCTGGAGGGAGGGGTAGAGCTGGACCGAGAAGGTGCGAGTGCTGCGTAGAGGCCAGCGCATGTCCCACACTGCAAGCAGGGCCCCTCTGCACAGGCACGCTCACGCAGTGCCACGGCCACCAGCCCCCAGCGTGCCCCCGTCTGGGAGCTGCGTCAAGCCTTGCTCTCCCCTTGCTGTGCATTTAGCGTTGCCTGGGGGAGGAGAGGCTGTGTAATTGCCTTCCTGCTTGCCATCTCCTCCCCACAGCTGTAAACATCCTACGTGATGGATAGCGCGGGGCAGGGACAGGACAGGTCCCAGGGCTGAGCTCCGTTGACTTAGGGGGAGCAAAGGGAGGGCTCCTGCTTTGGGGCAGCCCCGGGGTTTCCTCTCGCTGCTGGGGCTGGGCTGGGCAGGAAGGCACTGTTAATGCGCGAGTGCCTGTTCTAACCGGGGCTCTGCAAGGACAAGCAAGAGCCGCCCGAGCGGGAGGTGAATGCGTCTCCTGGGGCAGTGATTTCTGCCCTGCCTGGGTGGAGACCCAGCCTGCCCCAGCCCTGCAGCTCGGGGGCTGCGTTTGCCGGTGCTGCTCCATCTTCGCGAGGCAAGCCCGTGCCTGCTGCCGCAGCTCGCCCTTTGCTGACGGGGTGGGGGGCAATTTGCGTTTCATCTCCATTGCTCTGCAGGCGGTTGCATCCTAATCCCTCCGTGCTACCGGTGGCGGCCTCCTCCCACCACACCCTGCCTGCTCCGGGCAGCCACCCGTGGGCTCCCTGCACGGCAGGCGGAGGGCAGGGGCTCCTCCTTCCGCTCTGTCCCCAGGCAGGAGCCTTTCCCCAGCCCTGGGGCCAGGCGCGGGGGAGCTGCAGGTAGAGGCAATCTCCGCATAGTTAGCATTCCCGGCCTCCCGCTCCTCCTGCTGCCGTCCCGTCTGTGGGACACCGCGCTCCTCAGGGAGCCCCGCTCTCCCAGGCTGGTGGGGCTGGAGCAAGCCTGCCCTGCTGCTGGGCAGTGGCTGGGCAGCTCCTCCTTCCTTTTCACACCCGCAGCGGCGTTTGCAGCCTCTCCACATCACAGGCTGTCACTCAGGCCACAGGCGGTATCTCCCCTCTCTGAGTAGCAAGGAAAGGTGCTGGGCAACCTGCACCCCACCCTTGCCTCTTGCATCTCCTTCCCAGGCTGGCTGTGCACCCCCCTCTGCCAGCCAAGAGGAGACCAGGTAGGCCCTGCTGTCTTCTAGCCCCCCCAGTATCCCTACGTGTGGGCAAAGCCTCCTGCACCTGCCCTGGGAGAGGAGGAGGCAGGTGCTGGGTAGGGGGTAATTAATCCTGACACTGCCCTTATCTCAGCAAAGGAGGGATACGTGAGGCCTGGGAGCGGGGAGGGAGCTGGAGGGAGGGCAGATTCCTCCTGACTTACTTTGGGCAACTCCATGCCCCCGGCGCTGGGGGCTCTTGAGTAGCAAGCGAATTTAATCTCGTTTTGTTTGTTCTTTCTTCCTCCGAAAGGGGGGCCAGCGCAGGGCGGGCGGGGGNACGCAGGGGATGGAGTCCTTGGGTGCCTCACCAGCATTCAGCCAGTGGGCCCGCTGGTGCTCCTGGTCCCATCGTGTCCCCCAAAGCTGGCGTCCCGGTAGTGTGCTCACATGCAGGAGTGCCGTTCCCCCCGGGGGCCCCAGCTCTGCAGACAAGCGAGGCAGAGGGGCCACGGGGACAAGCGGGAGCGGCAGCAGTGCTGCCGTGTGCCCCCAGCTCGTCCCTCCTTTGTTGGCACTGAAGTCCCTTTCCCATCCGTCGGCTTCTCAGGCGGCTCAGTGCCTGCTGGCCTCCCTCCGCTTTCCTCGCCCCTACCGCTTGTGCAGCGAGCTCAACGCAAAGCTTAGGGGGGTCCCCTGGTGCACAGGTGGGGTGGGCATAGGTCTGTGCAGAGGTGCTCATGCTCCTCTCCGAGCTCCAGCAGGGCGAAGGGGCCTGGGCCTGGTGTGCTCCGTGCCTCAGCTCCCTCTTCCCCGCCATGCCCGGGCTTTGCCTGCCCCGCGGAGGCAGCTCCTGCCGCGGGCAGCGTTTGCACCCCTGGCCCCTCACCCAGGGCCTGGCCGCGCAGTGGTGCCCTCCCAGGCTGCCAGCCTCGGCCCCAGGCGCTGGCGGCCCCTCGGGCATCTGCACTTCAATGGGCTCCGGCCGGGGGTGAGCAGCGGGGGGAGCAGGCCCTAATCTGGCCCATTCACCCGGGAAGGCAGCGGGGAGGCAGCGTGGGCTTTTGTGGTGCCTCCAGCTGTTGGGTCGAGGGCAGGGGTCAGGTCTCCCGCTGGGGCAGGCAGGGGCGCGGCGCGAGGCTGGCCCTCCGGGAGGGCTTGGTGGGTTCCTGCTCCGTGGGACCCTTGTCTGCCCTGCGCACCTGGCTCTCGGGGTCACAGGGCTTTCTGAGGCCGTCTCTCCGTCCCCACGTTCAGCCTGGTCCTGCCCAGGAGGTGGCGGACAGCGTGCGTCTCCACCGCTTGTTTCCACGTAAAAAGGACAACTTGGGCATGGAGGACGGGAGCCCTGCCTGGCCAGGGCGCAGGTGTCACCAGCTGCCTGCGTGGGGACAGTGGTGCTTCCCCCAGCCCAGCCGGTGGGCCGGGGTGAGGGGACAACGTGGGCAGCATGGTGCCGTCCTGAAGCCGGCAGGGCCGTGTCTCGCAGCCACCAAGGAGCAAATGCAGCGCAGCACACATGGCCGGAGTCGCTGGGCGCCAGGGGGTCCCGCGGGCATTGCTGCCTGCCGTGCCAGTCGGGGCAGCGGATCCCAGGGGATCACTCCTATTTTGTTGCCCCTAGCTGAGTTTGAGCTTCCCCCTGCTCAAAAGCAGAGGGTTTTGTGGGCTGGCTCGCCCCCCCCCTGCTGCACACCTCCTCCCGGCGCAGCCCCCGGTTTCCAGTCGCTCCTGCGGAGCTGATGGCCGTCCCGGTGGTATGGCGAGGGCGGTGTGCCCAGGCCCCCCCGCCTCCAGCAGCCCCCGGGCCGCATGTCCCTTTAAGCCTGCACTCCGGGAAGCAAGTTTCACTGAACCGCTCAGGATCTTTCCAGCGTGACACCAAACTTTGCCAGGGCAGGTAGCAGTGCTCGGCCCAGCGAGCAGCGGGGCAGGCATTTGACCCACCGGGGACGTTGGGAAGGGACGAGGGACGCTGCTGGAGTTCCTCCGCACCCGCTGGTGGGAGGGCTGGGAAGGGAGCCAGCGTGCTGAGCTCGGGCTCCTCGCTTATCTCCGCGTGGGCTGCGCTCCTAGGGCCGCACAGCTCGCCGAGCCCGGCCACGTCCTTGAGACCAGTGTCTCAAGAGCAGTCCCGGCCCCTTCGGCCTCCGGAGGCAGTGGGGGAGGACTCTGCTCTCCCTCTCAAGGGCAGGCAGTGTTAACCAGCCCAGACCGGCCACCCAGCGCCAGGAGGACCCCTTCAGCAGGGCAGCGGCAGCGGGGCAGGACAGCGTCTGTCCTCCCCTGGGAGCTCCTCGTGCTCTCCCTCAGCCCGTGGGATGGCAAGGAGCTGGAGTGAAATCACGCCTTCCCTCCTCCCGTGCTTGAGGTTCCCCCCTCCGGGGGCCATGTGGCCACAGCAGGGTGGTGGGGCAGGTCCGGGGGCCTCCAGGTTCCCCAGCACGGGCAGGAGGGTGCCGGCTGCGGGACGGTGTCACTGGGGAGCTGAAGGGTGTCTGTCTTGTCGCTGTGCTCACTTTGTCAGTGCCCTGGAGTGAGTGCGGGACAGGGGACATCCAGCTAGGGGATGCCCAGGCACCTACCTGTGTGAGGGCTGCGGGGCCGTCGATGACTCTGCTCTCTGCTTCCCTGCCCCTCACAGGCTCTAGGATGCTGGGGCCAGCTGGGCTGGGCCTGCCCACCTGATCCTCAGCGCCCCGCTCCCACCATGTTGCGCTCCTGGCGCGTGAAGCTGAAGCTGCTGCTCGCCACGGTGACCCTGGCCGTCCTCCTCTCCTGGCTCTACCTCTTCGTGGGCAGCCTTGAATGTGAGTGGGTCCTCTTCTCCTTCAGCTCAAGGCAAGGTCCCCGGCACAGGGCGGGCAGGGGAGGCCAAGGCCTTGGGAGGGTTGTTCTGTGGCCATGCAAGTCGCCGCAGGTGTACCTGACCTCCACATTCCCAGGGGCGTCCCTGGGGACCAGGGGAGCAGAGGTGCGACATTGTCTGGACACGTGGGCTGTCCTAGGACCTCTGTTCAGGTTGGGGCTCTGCGCCCCATGCCCACCCGGTCCCTCCTGGCTTAGCACCACCGCCCGGACTTCCCCTCGCCGTGCCCACCACATGTCCCACTCACCGTGTCCCCGCAGACGGCCGCTTTCTCCTGCTGCCGCCATGCCTGGGCGAGCAGCCGAGCCGGGACGTGGAGCGGGAGGCGCTGGCCTCGCAGGTGCGCCGGGTGGAGGAGGAGAACCAGCAGCTCCGCCTGCAGCTCGGGCAGGCGCAGGCAGACGGCAGCGACGGCAGCCTGCAGTGGGGGGCCTCCGCTGAGGACGGGCCCCCCCCCGGGGGCGAGAGGAGCAACCGCACGGCCTGCCCCAAGCAGCGGATGGTGCACAAGTGTGAGGTGGGTGGCCACACCTGCACGGTGCCACAGCGGACGGGGAATGTCAGACGGGAGGCCACGGTCCTGGCTGAGCTTGGGAGGATCTGACAGTCCTGCGCAGGGGGAGGTCCAGTCTCAAAAGCGCAATGTTTGTCTCTGGGCAGCTCCTGCACGTTGCGATTGTGTGCGCTGGACACAACGCCAGCCGGGATGTGGTCACCCTGGTGAAATCCATCCTCTTCCACAGGTAATGGGGACGTGCTGTGCCAGAGGCTTGCTGGTTTGGGGTTTGCAGACAAGGTGCTGCAAGCTGCAGGGAGGCAGTGCTGGAGGAGAGGGGCTCTGAGTCCTCTCTCTGCCTCCTGTGTCATTGCTGAGGCTTAGAGGGAGGTTGTTTCACCCCAGGGGTGGCTTTTCTCCATGTGCCCTGATGCCTGTCCCCTGGCAGGGGTGGGAGAGATGGGGACCACGTCTGCTTCCCCCTGATGTGGTGTTGAGTGCCACTGCATTGCCCTTGGCAGGAAAAACCCCCTCCACTTCCACTTCATCACGGACTCGGTGGCCCATCAGATCCTCCAGACGCTCTTCCAGTCCTGGATGGTGCCCTCCATCCACGTCAGCTTCTACAACGCCGACGACTTGAAGGCAGGCACTCGACCCCCTCCATGCACTCCCTCCTTTCTTTCCCAGCCGGGTGCTTGGAGGGTCCTGGGGGAGCAGCAGCGGGTGGCTGGGAGGGGTTTGTTAACTCTTTTTCTACTGGTCCCACAACCCTGCTGGTTGCTCAGTGGCTGTGCCCCTGTGCTGGCCTCCTGTGCACAGGAACGCGGCCATCCTGGCCAGGCAGGGAAGGGCACGGCTGTGCCCAGCCCTGAGGCCGTGTCACCTTGCAGCCGGAGGTGTCATGGATCCCCAACAAGCACTACTCCGGCATCTACGGGCTGATGAAGCTGACGCTTACCAAGGCACTGCCCTCCAACCTCTCCAAGGTCATCGTCTTGGACACCGACATCACCTTTGCCACCGACATTGCTGAGCTCTGGGCTGTCTTTGGGAAATTCTCTGGTGAGGACAGGGCACTTTTGGGACCCACTGGAGCTCTAGCAGGGCCCACCGTCCCATCAGGTCCCCATCTGCCACAGCACCAGTGTATTGGGTTTGCTTGGGCCCTCCAAACTTGCAGCGGGGCGGGCCACATATATGTCCCTCTCGTTCCTCAGACAAGCAGGTGATCGGGCTGGTGGAGAACCAAAGTGACTGGTATTTGGGCAACCTCTGGAAAAACCACAAACCATGGCCAGCCCTGGGACGTGGCTTCAACACAGGTGAGCATGTGCTGCCGGGGTTGGCCCTGCACCCTGATGGAGCATCCAGCTGGGGCACCATTTGGTGTGGGGAGGCTGGGGAAGGCTGAGGTGAGGCAGGAGAGTCTGCAGGCGCAGGGGCTGCTATGGCATCCTGGAGACTGTGTAGGTGGATGCACAGAAGTGGCATGCCCCAAGGCCTGGAGGCATGCAGACTGCTGTACTCCCTCGGTGACCCAGTGCCCTCTTCCCTGGCACCCAGGGGTGATCCTGCTCTTGCTGGACCGCCTGCGTCGCCTGGGCTGGGAGCAGATGTGGCGGCTGACAGCAGAGCGGGAGCTCATGAGCATGCTCTCCACCTCGCTGGCCGATCAGGTAACGGTTCCTCCTCTGGGGTGCTTGGCCCTGCTGCGTTCCCATAGCACTGCTGGCACGTGGGGACCGTGCTGTCTCCCTCATCCTCCTGTGCACTCGCCTTTCTGTCTCCTAGGACATCTTCAATGCAGTGATCAAGCAGGACCCAGCCCTGGTGTACCGGCTCCCGTGCTTCTGGAACGTGCAGCTCTCTGATCACACCCGCTCAGAGCAGTGCTACACCGAGGTCTCAGATCTCAAGGTGGGTAGGTTTTGCTGCCTTTGAGATGGGGGCAGAATCGCAGATTCCCCTGTTAGAGGCCCTGTGCTCTTCCTACTAGGTGCTCCTGCCCTGCAGGAGGCAGGGTGCAGGGCCTGAAGGACAGAGTATGCGCTGGAGGTCTGAGGGCGTCAGCATGGTGTCTGGGGTCTTGGGGAGCATTCGGTGCTGCTGACTTCCTCTCCACGAGGTGACGTGCTACTGCCCCCAGGTAATCCACTGGAACTCGCCCAAGAAGCTGCGGGTGAAGAACAAGCACGTGGAGTTCTTCCGCAACCTCTACCTGACCTTCCTGGAGTACGACGGGAACCTGCTGCGCAGGGAGCTCTTCGGCTGTGCCAGCCTCCCCAGCCCGCCCAGCGACCAGGTGAGTCTGATTGCAACTCTGCCCGACCCAGAGCATGGGGCTGGCAGAGACCCTGAGCAGCTGCCCCTGCTCACCCTGGGTCTCCTGCTCTACCTCACCTTTGTGGTGTTGCAGCTGCAGCAGGCGCTAGAGGATTTGGACGAGGACGATCCCTGCTACGATTTCCGCCGGCAGCACCTCACGCAGCACCGCATCCACCTGTTCTTCCTGCAGTACGAGTTCCTGGCCCTCCCCAGCCCCACCGATGTCACCCTTGTGGCCCAGCTCTCCATGGACAGGTACTTGCCAGTGGGGTTGATGGTTGGGTTCCCCCTTCTGCTGCCTCTGGGGTGACTCCACAACTCCGGAGCTACCTGGGATCTCTGGCGTGGGCTCCTCACCCTCACACCAGGGCACTGCAGCAAGGAGCAACACCCTGTGTTGGGAGCAGTAATTCCTTCCACTTTTCCCTGAACCAGGCTCGCCTGGCACACAGCTTACTGACAGGCACCCAGTTCTGGGTCTGGCCAAACTCCCACAGGGTAGAGCTCCTGCTCACGCAGTGCCCTCTGCTTCGCAGGCTGCAGATGTTGGAGGCCATCTGCAAACACTGGGCAGGCCCCATCAGCCTGGCGCTGTACATGTCAGACGCAGAGGCCCAGCAGTTCCTGCGCTATGCCCAGGCCTCGGAGGTGCTGAGCGCCCGCCGCAACGTCGCCTACCACATCGTCTACAAGGAGGGGCAGTTCTACCCCATCAACCTCCTCCGCAACGTGGCCTTGGCCAACACGCAGACGCCATACGTCTTTCTGACTGACATTGACTTCCTGCCGATGTATGGCCTCTACGATTACCTCAGGTAGTGGGTTTGCAGGAGATGCCCTGGGCAGCAGTTCTTTACATGCAGCAATGGTTTGTTTTGTGTTCAGCCGTGTGAGCCTGCCCTTGCTTTTGTCAGATAACAGTGGATGAAGAAGGAGCAGTGGCTGTTAGGAGTGTCTTATTCCTCATGCTCCTGCATGGCAGCGCTGCACAGTGTCTAAACCCATTAATACCCTTCTGGAGCTGTGGGCAAGCTGGAGGGGCTGAGGAAGGGGGCTGTGGCCACAGGTTATGGTCAGGGAGGCCTCACGCCCTTTCTTCCACCATAGGAACTCCATCCAGCAGCTGGAGCTGCCCCACAGGAAGGCAGCTCTTATCGTGCCGGCATTTGAGACCCTGCACTACCGCCTGACCTTCCCCAAATCCAAAGCAGAGCTGCTCTCCATGCTGGACATGGGCTCCCTCTACACCTTCAGGTAGGGACTGGAGCTGCCCCGCCATCCAAAGGGCTGTCACACCCCGCAGAAGCCAGTTTTGTACCCTTGTGCCCTGGGGCTGTGGTGCAGCCAGGTCAGAGGATCTCTTGTCTCAGGGAGCTGCCGCTTTTTCTGGTGTCTCACTTCCATCTCTCCCCACAGGTACCATGTGTGGCCAAAAGGCCATGCCCCAACTGACTACGCCAAGTGGCGGACCGCCACCGTGCCATACCGCGTGGCGTGGCAGCCAGACTTCGAGCCTTACGTTGTAGTGAGGCGAGACTGCCCCAAGTACGACCAGCGGTTCGTGGGCTTCGGCTGGAACAAGGTGTCCCACATCATGGAGCTGGATGCGCAGGTGGGTGAGGGGCTGCTGGCACCATGGGGGCAGAGGTGCTGGGTGCCAGGGGACCCTGGCCAGGCGGTGGAGTGTCAGTATCAGTGCCGATGGTGACGGTTGCCATTGTGCCCCCAGGAATACGAGCTGCTGGTCCTGCCCAACGCCTTCATGATCCACATGCCCCACGCCCCCAGCTTCGACATCTCCAAGTTTCGCTTGAGCGCAGGGTACCGGGGCTGCCTGCAGACGCTGCGGGAGGAGTTCCACCAGGACCTGTCGCGGCGATACGGGGCTGCTGCGCTCAAATACCTCACCGCCGAGAGGAGCCTGTGATGCCCGGGGACAGTGGGTGCGGGGTGCTAGCAGCGAGCAGGAGAAGGGAGGGCACAGGAGAGCCTCCCCCCTGCCCCAGCCCACCTCATAGCCCTGCCTGAGGGATCTGAGCCGGCAGCGATGGGATGCCCATAGATAAGAGGGAGGACGCCAGCTGTGAGAACAGGCGGTGCCTGCGGGTCAAGCTGCTGCAGCGTGGCCAAGGGTTTGTCCAGAGCAGCAGCCTTCCTGTGGTATAGGGGAGCCTCCACCTTGCCAGGGGCCGTCCCTTGTTTTAGCGGATGTGGATTCACAGCCTCCATTAGCTCACCTCAGCCTGGGGCCTGGCTCCTCAGAGGCCTGGGAGCTGCACCTTACCCTTCTCTGCCTCCGTTCTGCGGTCCCAGTTCCCAATCCTACACACACACCCCTGGAGCTTTGGTGAGTGGGAGAAGGGGATGTAGACCATCCTTTTGCATCCTTTCTAGAGCAAGCTCAGAAGAAGCCTCCTGATGGCCTGGGAGGTGGCGGGGCCAGAGATCACCAGGAGCTGCGGAGTCCTGGCTAAAGCCAGGACCGAGGCTGGCTGGTTAACAGGTTGAAATATATTTCTCCCCATCCATATGGGTGCAAAGCCTCCACTGAGGTGGCCCAGTACTGGTGTTGCGGGTTTCACCCAGAGGAGGATGGGCTGTCAGCCTTCCCTAGCAGTGAGCTCCTAGGACAGGCAGGAGCACGCATGCCTGTGACCGGCCCTGTCCTGGGGCTGGCAGCACCCAGGAGGGCACGGCTGCGAACCACACGTGGCCACGGCAGTGCTCATACAGGGAGAGAGGATCTGGCCCTGCCCCACAGATGGTTTCTGTGCAAGACACCAGTCAGCTGCTCCCTGCCGAGTTCAGTTCAGCACTAAGAAGTCCCAGCTTTAAGTGAAAGCAGGCTGATCTGCGGTACAAATCCGGCAGCACCTGCAGCCATCAGGATGGGCGAAATAGCATCGTAGTGGGCCGGCACTCGTGTGGAGCAATTCCTGGCAGGGACCACCCCACACCTCCCCGACTCCTGGCAGCGCAGAGGCTGCCGTTGACAATCAGGGATGTGGCTGACACTGGAGGGGACCGTAGCTGAGCGCTGTGGCTGGATCCCCGCGCTGGGAGCAGCTTGGCTAGGCACTGCTCCACAGCTATCACACACTGGAGCACAGAGGATGCATTGCTTTCCTCACGCTATTTAAATTATTTAATACTTTTCTCATCAGAATTAAATGATTAGGGTGTTATGGGTGGTTTTTAATCCTTCCTCCTGGATGATTTTGGTAGTGGCACTGAAGGATCTCCAGGCCAGTTGCTGCTGCAGCCTCTGCTGTTCTCTTCTTAGCATTAGTCTGGTCTGCAAGAGCCAGGTCTGTGCAGGTGTGAAGACTTCCGTCCGTGGTGGGAACGGCCAGGAGGAGCCGTACAAATCGCATTGTCTGGAAAGAGCACAAGCGCCTCTTGCTTATTCTCTTTTTAATTTAATTTTTAAATTAAAGCTTTTTTATTCTTTTTCATATCCTTGTTAGAACTGCATGGTTATTTTTTTCTGCTGCGAGCCTGCAAGTGTGCCCTGGAGGGAAGACAGCGGGAGCAGAGCACTGCAGTGGTAGCCTGAGCCTCGGCTGGGGTAAAGCATTGCTGGCCAGTGCTCCGCCTGGCATGTTTGAAGCTGTTTTGCTTTCTGGCTGGCACGGTAGGAGGGCTGGGGAGCAGGGATGACAAGAGGGGGAATAAATGCCGGTGTCACCAAGCAGCGGGTGAGAGCCCCTGCCGGCTCCGACATGGGCTGGTTGCGGGCTGTGCCGCGGGGGTGGCGGTGCAGCCCCCGTTGGGGCAGTCCGTGGCGTTTTTGTGCAGCCAGCTAATCACGCCCTAGTAGCGGAGACGTGTTTTCTTGTTCTGGCAGTGCTGCAGCTTGTCCCCAAGACCTGTGTGCCAAGCTGGCTGCTGCGTTGTGACCCGCAGGACCTCCCCGCTGCGCTCGCGCTGGCAACCCAGCCGAGGCCACCACACAGGCGGTGAGACTGAACGGGGCTCCCAGCTGAACGCCTCTGGATTTATGGGACTGTTGGGAACAAAACCTGGCTCCTGGGCCGTGCGAGCAGCCAGCCTGGCATCTGCAGGGGGAGAGGAAGGCGGTGGCATGCCAGAAGCAAGTTGTTGAGGCTTTATTTGGGAAAGGGCTGGAAAGACGTTGCTAATCATGGCGAAGCAAGGTGCAGCTCCACCCAACTGGTCCCTAGCTGACAGCTTTTGTTTAATACAGCCAAAGCTCACTGTTATCGCTGTACGTAGCAACAACACAGGTTCAGATCACATCTAGACAGCAGCTTATCTGTCCCTGTTCAGCCTGCTCTCTGCTAAGAGACACGGGAAGGAGCAGGTGGATGTTTCCTTGATGGTTCGATGGCTATGGAAACGCTGCCTCTGTGGTTAGCTCTGCTGCGGGCCCTGCAAGAAGGCGTACGGCTCTGCCTCTAGCAGGAGGACTGGGCACCACCATCCTCAGGTGATGCTGCCCAGCCTGGACGGCCCTTGGCCCAAAGCGTGCACAAAAGGGTTTGGGTTCCTAGAGCGAATGGAGCAAGGCTTTGGTCTCAATGTGCCCTCTGCTGGAGGACAGCAGCCGGAGGAGCCATTGAGCGGGAGCCCGGGAGGCTTTTCTTAACTGAGCACAGCCCCTTTTAGAGCTAAAATCCATTTCTGCCAAACGCAGCGCCCTTCAGCCTGCCACGAAAACCGCCTCGAGTGGGAGCGCGCCGCAGCCGCCCCGCAGAGCTGCCCACCGAGAACCCCCGGGCTGGAGGCTTCTGCGGGCAACGCTGTCCCCAGAGCCTGGGGTGGCTTGTGGGACCTCCTGTCCCCTCCTGCAAAATACAGCTAAGGAGACAAGAGATTTTATTGTGTTTTATTTAGTAAAATGTTAAAATAAATAAATACAAATTGATCAGATGCTCTGTACCCCCTCCCCCCCCACTTTAATTTGCTAAAATCTAAACACATTTGTACCAAAACTGAAACCACAAGGGACTTGAAGGCAGCAAAGAGACTGCAGATCACTATGAGCATCAGGCTAAAAAAAATAGAGATTTTAAAAAAAAAAACCAAACCAGCTCACGAGTCGGTATTCTCATTAAGTGATTCTGTGAGAACAGCATGGTACCGTTCGGAAAGGGTATTTTACACCAAGGCCTGCAACGCTAAGAGACTGCGGGGGAGCCAGGGGCAGCGCAGGGGACGCTGAGCCTGTCTGGCACTGGTGTCACCCAGGGCAGCGGCCGGCTGCCGCTCGGCGCAGGAGCAGCTTCGCGGTTGGCTGCCCGCTCAGCCACGCTCACGCACCTGCGCTGCGAGCTCGGGACGGGGCACGGGCGGCCTTGGGCACCCCCTTCTCCCTGCCGGGCAGCGGAGGCTCACACGTCCCGGGCGAGCGCAGTGAAGGCAGCGACTGACGGAAGACCCATGGAGCAGAACTGGGGGCTGTCAACAAAACGCATCTGGAGAACCTCGGGCAGGCCGGGAAGTGACGGGGGCTAAGACACGGCTTGGTCTTGGCCAGGAGGACAAAGCACGGCACACGGGCGGGGTGGTGGCAGCGACAAGCCTACTGAGATGGTGCTGGCACGACCACAGGCACGTGAAGCAGTCACCGAGGCCTGATTACGCTCTGATACAAGCACAGCTTCCTTCACAGCCTGCCTGCACTGCGGAAGACACGGTGGGTGCTTGGAGATGAGAGCCGGTGAGCCCCCAAAGGACAAAATACTGCATCAGGAGCCACCCCACTGCTGCACCAGCTCTCCAGGCACGCGCCAACACTTCTCCGCACCATGGCCCCACTGCCGTTGACGCAGCAAAGCTGTTTCCGTCCTCTGCACGAGCCACCTCGCCACACAGGAGCCTGAACAGGTTAGCACTAGCCGGCTCCCCCCCGGTTACCTTGCTTAATCTTCCCTTAGTGCAGTTTGCAACAGCACTCCTGTGCCTTGCTTCTGTGGGCCTGTTACAGGTGGCCAACAGCCCGTCCGCGTTAAGAGCACGCAGCTGCGGGCAGGGGGGACCCTGAGGCGGTGGCTGGAGTGAAGCAGCCGCTGGGGCACGACCACCTCGTGGTTCTGCTTGCGCGGGGCTGAGCCTGGGAGCTGCCTGAGCCTCAGGGGCTGATGTGGTGGCAGAACCCCCTCTTGTGTGACGGCTGCCCGCCACGTACGGCATCAGCGGTGACTCAGAGACCACGTACCTTCTGGAAGGGCGAGCTGATGGGTGAGACACTACTCCTGGCTCTAGAGTCAACCACTGTTTTGATGCCAGCGATAATTAAAGGAAAGAAGTATATGAGACTATGATTAGAAATTACAGATTAGCCCAGAACAAGCAGAAACACGCAGCCTGCTGCTGCACCCAGTGCTGAGCACTACTGTACCTATTCTTCACCAGTGCCTGTTCCCAGCGGCCGCAGCCCAGAGAAGCAGTGTTGGCACGGCCGTCAGCTGCTTTACAGCGGGGAAAGCGAGGCACGGAGGGATCCTTCCTCACTTTTTAAGTGCGTGCCCTCCCCTCCTCAATTTTGGTATGCCCAGCTTGCAGGGCCTAGAGCTGGATCACGAGCAAGGGTGCCCTTGCTCACAGCAGCACAGCGTCTTCCTCCTCGGCGCTGAGGACCCAAAACCCAGGGTGACCACTGGGGCGGACCTGCGGACCGTGCCGCTTCGCCTCCCTGCCCCAGCGACACGCACCGGGCCCCTCTGCTTGCTTACCACGAGAAGGGCTTTCTCAAAGCTCGGGCAACAGCACTTCCTTTCTATCCCAGCGCCAGATAAAAGGCGGCAGGCAACAAAAGGGCAGGAGCTGGTCGAGTTCTACGTTTCCCAGTGTAAATTTAGGGGGAAAAAAGATGAAAATTCGCCACGCAGTGAAAACTGTGCTGAGTGCCAGCAGTCTAATAGTCCCCACTGCTCGCTGCTGCCTGTTGCTGCCTTTCCATGCCATCTCCCTGCTCAGGACAGAGCCAAGCTTATCGGGCCTTTGAGTTGCCCAGGCACTCCTGTCGCTGAGTAAACGAAGTACCCAAGTCCTTCTTCCTTCTTAGACATGGACTAGGCCAAGTTTCTAAAGCATTTGACACCTGCTTGGATACTACAGGGTGAAGACCAGAGCCAGAGGGCTTACTGCCCTCCTGACACAGACTGTGAGAGCAGCTCTCCCAGGAGGGACCCATGGGCTGCTGCTTAAGGTAGCCTTGATGCAGGCCCTCCACCTGCCTCTCCAGACTCAGCTCCCGCAGGGTCACCTTACACTGCATGCCCCTGTCTCACTGCACTGGTGAGCTGCCCCGCCACAAGTGTCCTTAAAGAAACCAGACGCTAAGAAAACAGAGCAGTTTTGGCAGAGCGCTGCCCTAGGCAGCAGGCCAGAGAGCAGGAACCTCCCGTGGATCCCCTGAGAGGCAGCTGAGAGGTACCTGACACGCAGGTCCTGCCCAGCATTGCCTTCTCCTCGCACACCGCATCCGGCACTTCTGGAAGCTGCCTCTGGTTTTGACTAGGCTGATCACAATGCTCGAACTAGGAAGGTGCAACCACACGGGCAGAGCTGAATTTTTGGCTAGTCCCTGGAATATTTCTAGCCAGGGAGAAAATTTTCACTCGGTTCGGTCCAGATTAGAGCGGGCTCTGGCTGCCCCAAGGGCTGCTTGATCTGCCTTGCCCCACGTTGTAGCACGGAAGTCAAACAATGCTGCGGTCAGGATGGGATGACTTGGCCAGTAGAAGCAGAGCTGGGGGTGATGTAGCGTCTGCTTCCTTCTCCACCTGCAGCCAAGAAGCTCTTTACTCCCACCACACTGTCCTTTTGGAGTACAGATCGACCCAAGTCACAAACCAAGGTAGGATAAAGAGCCTTTTTGTTCTACTCTTTCCTTTGAACTTGCAAACCTGGTAGCTGCAGGGACACCTGTCTCCTCAGAACGGAGCCCTCTTTTGCTCCTCCTGGATCTTTCCTACCCTCACCTTCTCTGCTTCTCATCTGTTCCCATGTCTTGTCTGCTCTGCCTTACCCCATGTAATCTTCCTTTCCTTTGCACCTCCTGCCTCCTCTCGTCCCTTCCTCTGACTCCAGGCCTACACACCTCCTTCTGCCCTTGCTTCTAGACAGAGGCCTCCTTTCTTTCCTTGGTCCCTGCGGCACCCGTGGCTGGCACAGGGAGAGGAGAAGCCCCGGAGTTACTGTTCTTGTGCATTAAACTCCAGGACAGCAATCTTCACAGTACAGAGGCTCTCAGCTAGCCTGTTTTCTGTTCACTGCTCATATAGCTGAGAAATACTGACATACAGACCCTCACACAGGTAAGGTCTTGGTTTTCTGAAACAAGCCCACATCTTAAATTAACCTCCAGGAGAGGTGTTTGTCTTTTTATGGGTCTATAATTACCAAGCTTACCAGCGCATGGTATAAATAATTTTCTTTATTGGCAAGTTTCAACTATGTGCTCAGCCTATACAAGTCACAATGATGCAGAAAGTTCTTGTCCCAGATGAAAGATAAACATTGGGAAATGGGAGCTAAAGGTAAAGGATAACGAGAGTCATATTTTCAAGTATTACATTCCATTCTGTAGATGTTACAAACAGGACTGAGGCTTAAAGAAGGATCTGAGTAAGACGGCAATAACCTGGAGACAAGACGTCTGCAGCTCTTGTTTTCTTGATCCCACCTGATTTTAGGGCATTCCCTGGCCCAGGTCTGATCACTGAAAACAAGTATCCAATAACGTGTTGCTGTAAGGCTCGCTCGCATGCCTTCCGAGACCAGTACCTAGCTGGCTGTTGCAAGGCTTCTTTGGAGACATTTTGCCTTCTGAATGACAGGAACTACAGAATCCACATGGTGCTTGGGAATGGCCTTTGCTGAGGTAGTTTGTTGGCCAGACAAGCCTCAGTGCCAGATGAATTAGCTGCACGACAAAACATCTTCCTCTTTCTCTAAGTTCCTGACTTTTTTGAAGAGTTTCTACATACTTGCCAGAAAACTCTCTGCAGTAACCCAGCGAGGCTGAACTTGCCCTGGATCTTCAGAATCCCAAAGGAGGACAAATGGAGGTGAAGAAGGGTCAGAACAGTTCTGAAAAGACACAACAAAGTCTGCCCAAAGGGGCATGGTCCACCAGGAAGTGTAATATCAGTTTTTCAGTGGTTATCTGAGCAGCTGACAGAGGGAAGCCCCCAGTAAAAATGAATTTTGGTTTAACATCTGAATATGATCTTCTAAAAACATGTTTCATTAAAAAAGATGTATTCATCACTGGTGCTTCAAAAGCAAAGAGGGCAGGGGTGACCCAGCTGGGAAACAAAAGGGAAGAGAAACATGTGCACTGCAAATTCACAAATATTTTTCACTGCATCCACATGAGAAGGAAATTTCAGAGTTTATGCCCTGCATTGTGGGCTGCCACAGCTTGGTGGGACTAAGAGGAAGATTTCACTCTGGGCCCTCCTGAATGCCGATATATTGCTTTTCAGGGCTGCCTCTGCAACAGTACAGGGAAGAAGACGATTTGGAGCCAAGGAGGTCAGAATTAGGGTACACATTTCTAGATGGCTGGAATACAGATTTGCTTTCTTAAGCCTGGTCAGTTAGGAAGGATAAAACACGATGTCATTTTTCCTGCCAACAAAACAACTAACGCTCTGCCCATAAAATTATCATTTATAATAATGCTTTTTAATTTCTAGGCAGGCAGCTTTTAATTCATGTCCCCACTGACAGAAACTCGCTTATAACAAAGGACAAAATCCTTTTTTTTGCTCATGCAAACCATCAGTTTATCCTACCAACATGGTAACTCCTGGTTAACAACGTCCTTGAAGAACCATCCACGCCACTCACCCTGCCTGCCATTCATCCCTGGAGGTATTGCCTTTACCGCGTTTTGCACAGCACCAAAACCACTGCTGGCACTAAACGAAGATAATGAGAATACTAATAATAAGATGAATTCTTCTAGCCAGATCACACACTCATTTTCAAACTTTGACCACAACACACCTTTCCAGCTGTTTAAAGATTGCAAAGGAGAAGGGAAAACTACTTCTGCAATTCTTATTCTATTTCTGAGCAGTCAAAGCAGCAGGATGACTTCTTAAAGCCCTTAGCACTGGGCTGAGAGCCAGGAACTTCTCTGATATGAGCTTCCTCTGTGGTCTCATCTTCTCCTCCTTTATAACAGAGATTTAAAAGCCACTTATTTCCCACTAATGACAAGCAATGACATAAGAATTAGTTATTACCTTTATGGTGGTTTGGAAATACAAAATGCCAGTTGTTATGACAGCTTCCCGAAGAGCAGAAGTTTTAAAACAAACTCAGTTTATCTCAATGCTACATGAGGGGAAAAAAAAAAATAAAAAAATCCAGAAGACAAGGTTGAGCTTAAAAGTTGTCAAAGACTTTAAATTTCTCCCTTCACTGGAACCTCTTAGAGCGGGTAGAAAAAAAAAAAACATTTTCCTCTGTATTTAGCAAATGCCAATTCCCCTTCCACCCTATTGTTGCTAATTGGGCAGAAATGGCTCCATTTTACTTGTGTCTATGTAGCAGCATCATTGCCAGTGTCAACACAGCCCTGGGAATGCTCTTTGCCTATTGACTGATATTACTGCAGAGCCAGTAGGGAAAGCGTCCAAACAGTATCAGGGAGAGAGAAAACAACCTAGCAGCATCAAAAAGTCTAAGTTAAGGTCATTTCTCTGCCAGGTAATGACTAACAAAAGGTGTCCTTTGACAGTCTGGAACACAAAGCTGTAAGAAAAGAGAGATGTCTGTACTTTTCTACTATCTACTTGGATTCTAGAGACAAGCAGATGCCTTGGAAAAGCCATACTAGCTGTTTTAACATCTCCTGGTGGGTTAACTGTGCTCAAATTTAAACGCAGCTACTGCTGAATTTCACTCCCATCCCTTCCTGAACTGGCAAAGGAACCAGAAGGACTCCCAAGCCTTCGGGCACAGTTTGCTACCCGCAAATAGTGCAGTGCTTCCAAGAGAGCTCAGAAAATAACACTAGCAATAAGAACATGAGAAGTACAAAGACACTGTCTCTTGCTGGGAATGTGCTTTATGCTTCAGAAGAAGATGTAAGAGTTACCCAAGTGACCAACTAGAGAACAACCTGGCCGAAAAGGACGTTTCTCCTGAGTATCTGGCTCATATTCTAAAGAAAGAAGGCTCATAATTATTCTGTTTTTTCTCTTCATCCCTTCAAATACATAGTCCTTTGTTTAAATGCTGGGGGTTGCCGGCCCAGGGCTGCCGTGTGGTAATGACTTCCACTGGTAACTGTGTTGATGCAAGGACATTTTTACTTTGATCAGTTTGGTTCTTGGAGCTCTCCTAGTTCCAGAACAGAACACAAACATCAAAACCGAGAATCGAGGTTATCACAAGTTTAGCTGGGAAGTGCACGTAAGAGTCACTTTCCCAAGCTATGGACAAATGTGAGAACACAGGATATCAGTTCTGAGCTTAGAGCTGAAAATAGTGCACACTCCTAGAGAAGGAAGAAAAGTCCTTGAAGGCCAGAAGGGCAACGCAAAGGAACAGGAAGAGAACAGCGCCAAGAATCCCACAGAAGCGTACTTGGCTGTGGCAGCAAAGAGACTCTCTCAAGCTATGTAGTGTTTGGAGTATTTGCTACTTCTTGCTCAGAAATGAATCCTTGAAATGAAAAAGCTTTCTCTGTTCCACTAGGAAGAGCAGCTGAGCAAGTTTGCCTCACCGCAAAATGCATGCTGTCAAGGACACCACGCCAGGGACCCTGCCTCACATTGTCTGTGTTGAGGCTCGGTTCTGCTCCCACTGGAAGCAATGGGAGTTTTGCCAGTGCTTCCAGTGGAAACAGGGTTTGCCCAAATATTTAAATGCAGTAGTGAAACTACTCTGGGCAGCTCTGGGACACAACCCTAAGTGACCAGAGTCAACACTCTAAACTGAGATAGACCCCACAATAACAGGAGCACAAGGCAAGCTTTGCTATCTAGAGTGAAAAGATTATACATAAGAGATGAACTTCTTAAATAAGAGGATATAATAGAAGGTGATTTCAGTCCAACAAACTCACTTTCATTCTCAAGCTCTAATCAGTCCATATCACAAAAGTATTAAAGCCTTAAACAAGCACACTGCCAATGCTTTTTTTTCTCTGGTTTACAAACACATGAAAGAATGGGGGAGATACGGTAGCAGCAGAGACAAGCCTGGCGGATTCTCCAAGTGGGGTGAGTTCCAGCACTGTAGGATGTGATTCTCTTTATAGTTTAGCCAGTAACATATATGGTATAATCTATGGAAACTGTCCCATTGGATCTTAAAACACAAACACAGCAGAATGTCATCATAAGTAAGCAAAGTCTGTGTTAAAAAATTCTAAGTACACAGCATTTTCTCCAGTTCTGACACCTTTTTAATAGAAATCACTTGTTTAGGAAACAAATAGCACTTTTGTATTTTTTTTTTTACAATGTTTCTTACCTTGATCTTATTTTAAGTAACACTAGGAAGACCTCAATATCTTTTATTTTCCTTTTTAATTTAAAAAAGTTGTTTTTTTTTTCCCCCAGATACAAAGATTTTGCCCTTGCATAAAAAAACAGTGCCCAAAACGATGACACAAGGACTCACAAAGACTCACTGTATCTCACTGACACTATTACTTCTAATCTATACCATGCAAGGTCCCATCTACCTCTTTAATTAGACTGTCAGCCTGAAAAACAGCTTTTCTATTCCTTATTTAGTTCTTGTTACCAAAAGAAGAGAAAGGAAGTGAAAGAAAAGGACATTTCTCTGTTCAGTTCACACATCTGGGTCATGTGCTACTTTGTTCAGGATACTTTTGTTGTTTATAAATATAGAAAAGGGTTGGAATCTCATTTTCAAGTAATCGATGCACATTTTCTCTTGGGACACCTCTGTCCAATGCTCCAAGCTGACCCTGGATTCTGGCCCTCTATTTTCCCATTCCCATCATAGGCTTTCTGGATGAGTGTGAGGACCCAAACCAATTCTGCAAAGCATGTCTTTTATCTGATGTGAAGAAACAGGATTAACCCAAAGCTGTTGGGATAGTAGATCTTCAGCCTGTACATGTGCTGGTTACTCAGTGAAAAGTCCATCTCCTTTCCTTTTGTACATCTCCTGTCTAAACAATAGTAAATACTGCTTATTTGATAGACTTGTCCCTTCTGGGCACTGGGATTTGATAAATTTATATTTCTGGTTTTTTTTTGGTTTAATAGTACTGAGAGTTTAGAAACAGGAAAAGCCCACAGGCTCTTTGGACTTGTTTTTGTTTTCCCCTAGCTAAACAAACTGTTCTGCAAATAAGGATTTGAAACCTGCTCTCCTCCCTCATCCCTGCTCCTCACCCCAAACAAAAATAAAACAAACCTATAGTGGCTGTGGAGGCTGCTGCAGGCACACACTGGTGTAAAATATAGAGAGAGTAAATATATTATTTCACTTGGCATGGTGCTGGCAAAGAACCCCCAGCTGGCACTATTCATGTAACATGATCCAAACTTTGCATGTACACACAGAATAAGAAGGATCAATTGGCAAACTCCGGTGCCGCCTGGCACAAGCATCTTCACGCTCTCTCTGGAACCAAAGAACTAAAGAATTCTGCACTTTCCAGAAGAAATCCGGTTTTGCTTTTCTAGAGTTTTGTTATTTTGCTCCTCCTCCTCGCCGCCACCTCCCCTGGCTCCTTCTGAACTTCACTGTGTTATTTAGTCTCATCGCCCTTGTTACAGTTCACCATGCAGCTCTGGGAAGGGGAGGGGGCTAAGGTGGAGGTGGCAGCATTAGTATTGTTAGTGGAGTCCATGCCATTGGAGATGGCTACTGAATTGACCTCAGAGTTTATGGGTTTTGAAAGGTCGATGCCTTGGATGAGGCGGATCAGCTGTTTTACCTTCTCCAAGGAGCTGTGCATCTCCTTCTGTTTTGCAAGGATGGTATTCTTCATTTCCATGCATTTCTGCAGCAAAACCGAAAAGCAGTAGTAAGTTCAAGCTTTACCCTCATACCAATGAAAGAAGGTAAGAGAAGGAATACAATGTTCGCGGATCAAGCACTTAGAAAAGACTGCAGCTACAATGTCATCTATAATTTCAGCCTAGAAGCAAATAAGCCTCAGAGCTGTGTTCATAGGAGAATTCATATTTGCAGGCTGAGGAATTAAATTGCCAGTAGGTAGCTGTCACCCAGTGTGGCCCTTTCATCCCAAGGTGCTTGGCAAATCAACACAGACAGCTCCATCCTTTTGTGTTCCTTTTGAAGGGAAACTTCCAAATATATGTTCTTATTATTTTTCTATTAGTATTGCATTGCTGATATTTCTTTAGTTCAGATGTGCAAACTCAGGCATCCTACTGCAGCTGACTGCTGACAGCATGTGTGTGCGCCACTAATGGGATACAGCCTTTGCTTTCACATACATTTTAGTAGGAACATCACTTCCTCCTCTCAATAAATAAAGGGACACTTGAAAAGAAAAACAAGCCCTTCTTCACTTGCAAATCTTATTTTGTGGCCACTTCTTTCTCTTAGAAGCAGTTGTAACCTACCTAGCTCATCAGATAAGAGTCAGGGTAAGATAACTTTAAAAAATGCTGACAAATGATGTTTCAAGAGTGAAAAACTGCTTATATCTATAGCTGAAACTCTCAAAAAGGAGATGGTTGCTATTTTATGTCTATAACATCCAGGTTCTTACATGGAGATGGCAACATTCCTACATTTTTCAAATCTTTTATCCATCCTGATCTCCAGACACTGTTGGTTTCAGCTTTACTGTTTTCACACACAGCTCTTGGCATCATAAGAACTCTACAAAATTTAGATGTATGTGCCTTTATTGGATAGTTCCAATGGAAGTATAAACAATGGTTTGATCATAGAAAAGAAACCATTCTCTTTACCTACTATCAATCCCTCTTGTTAAGGCTTGCCTCTGCCTTTGTACATCACTGAGAAACAGTGCTAGTGCTCTAGTGCTGCTCAGTTTATGCCCAGCTACTGATAACCAGAAGATGACAGTCTCCAGAACTGCTAGCCAGCACCTCTCACCACTTACTTGCTCACAATTGTTTTACTTGTATCATCGGCATTTCGAGATCTTTAAACATGGGACACTTACTTTTGGCCTAAGAGTTAAAGACATGCAGACCAGACAGTGCTTCTATATTTTAAAAAAACAAGCCTGTACTTATGTATCCAGCCTTACAGGAGCTGCCACATAGATTTCGGTATTTTTCATTCTGTGATACTGACTCAGCCTATGCTAAGTGAGGGGCTCAAACTTTACACTAAGGTGAGAAGAAAGAGCAACTTAATATGTATGTTCCAATTACTGTGATAAGTTAAGGTGGAAACTACAGCTTCTGGTTAGAAGTATGACATTGTCTAATTAATAATATGCAGAGGCATGCACAATGTCCAGCTGCTGACTGCCAAGCCAACATGTCAAGAGCCAGTTGTGAGTAAATGGTCACTTTTGTATTAGGAATGTCTGGAAACTGCACCAAGAATGTAACTCTTACTACACACAGAGGCCCAACCATTCAAACTTAAGTGTACCACTGGAGAATTAGAATTTATCTGCTGCCCACGGACTGTAATGCTGTGGGTCATGTTTGTCACCTGCTGCTGTTACAGGTCACTATGTCTACAGTATACGGTCAGCATGGATCATGTGTAAGTGACTCAATGTAAGTATATGTTGCCAGTATTTCATTCCTGCTCCCCAAAGTCCTAAAAAAGCCGGTGAAAGAGCCCATTCAATTCTCAGTAAAACCAGTGGAAGATAGGTCTAGCACATGGGCTCTATAGTTTTCCCTCTGCATTTTGGCACCAAAACACAAGTGCAGAGTTATTTGGGAGGGCAATACTCACCGTTATGGAATTGCTGAGCTGTTTGACCTTCTGCTCTAGCTGTTCTCTTTCCTGTTTTAAATCTGAACTCCATTTAAGTAGTTTCTGTTTTTCCTCTTCTTTTGCTGCAAAACAGAATATTAATCACTTCAAGAAATAATATTTAAACTGTTCCTGTTACAATTGTGGATAAAGGCTCTAAACTGTTTCATTTAAAGGGAGTGTTTAAAGTCAATTCAACAACTTTTGCAATAAATCACACCCAAAATTTCACCTGCACGCACAAGCATCACAGAAAGCTTAATAAATATTCAGACTGCCATTTTCACTTCATCAGTGATTAAGGTTCATTCCGTTTAATTTCCTTTTGTAAAGTAAGTATCATTCTGTCCCATTCCCTGAGTAATGTTTTCCAGTATTAAAACTGAAATAAAGGTGTAGCTCCCCATTTTCCTACCTGCTTTATATGCAATATATGAATGAACAATTGCTAAAGTTCCTGGCCATGGGATTGCTTCTTCCTTCTTTAACATCTGAAAGAAAAGCGTGTAGAGATTTAGATGGTAAACAATCTACCCCTAAGAAAAGAAAAAGGAGAAAGGGAAAGGCAGAGGATTTTCTTTATGGCTGTCATTAGTCTAAGTCCTGTTAACACAAAGCTTTGCAGACCTGTTCTGAGATTTAACAGAGGGAATTATTCACAACTGTATTGTAGCTCCCACAAGAGGCCTGTTTCTTACAAATGTCAGCATTTTCTCAAATCCCCTCCGTAAGACACAAATAAACTCCACTAATGAAACTGAACAACTTAAAAGAAGAATGGAAAGATAATGTATCTGAACTCAAACTTGCCAGATGACATAAACATTATTTCATGGTTCAGACAAATTGCTGATTTCAGTTGTTCCGGGAGAAAACTTTTCATGGCACAGAGCAGTCTCCACACCATACATTCAAACACCACACTTCTTGGCCAGTAAAACATGAAACTGTCCTATCTGCCCTTCTTACCAGAATCATCTTAACAGCATTGCCAAACCCTCTTTATATAAGGGTAAGAACCATTTATGTCTTTCAGATCCTTCCTAACATACTCCTTCCTAACATATTCCTTCCTAAGGAACTTTGTTTTGAGAAGAAAAATGTATTGTGTCTTTTTAACAAAGTGAATCTGAGGTGTGTCTCAGAAGATAGACAACTCAGTCACTTTACTGTGAAGTAACTCAGATTTTTCCCTGCAATTTTGTGGGAACCTATCACAGACATACAAAGAGGAGGAATACATGATAGTATGCAAGAGCAGGAATAGGAAAGTGGTAACACTCCCTCCTCATTTGCAACTACTGACCAAGTCACTTGAGTTTTGCATTTTCATTCTTCTGAACAGCACATCATATGCCAGGCTGTTTTCTTACCTTACCATCTGGCTAACCAAAGGTCACGTGGGTGACTAAGCAATACGCTAAATCAGATGGAACACTAACAGCTTCAGGTTGCTGATTAACAGCTATCCTTTGCAACTTCTGGAGTTCCACAAAAGGCTTATGAATACAGTAGTTTACTTCTTTGTCTTGTAATCTCAATGCAATTATAAACAAAATATTAAAATATCATCTGTTCACTTCAATTGTGTACTTTTACAGAAGGATCTGGAAGGAAGAAAAACCAAGCTATTTGCCCAACCTCATTATACTGGTGCTGGACAATATTATTAAAGAGATCATTGAAGACAACCTCTCTGATGTTTGTTTTATATAAGGAAAGAGGGGTTTATACTTTCTCTGTCTATTGAGGTAGGCTTCTTAAAATATTTTATTTATTTATCCAGAAGAACATGCTAATAACAAAAAGAAACAATGAGCTTAAGATGAACAGAAAAATTTCTATGGGTAATAGAGAACCTTTCCCAAAAGTTTGTGTGCTTTGGCCCAGAAAAAGAGTAAAAACACAAGGGTAACAAATAAAAACCCCAAGTATGGGAGTAAAACTTCACGGTTTTGTACTTGCATGCATTCCAACAGAGGTAATTAGATCAAATTCACACAAGCTTTATTACAGATCAAATAGATTTGTTCAGCATCAGGCTGTCTTGATATAAGTAAGCCAAGTGATATGGTTGTTTTCTTTAACTTGGAAATATCTTTACAGTGCATTGTGTATAATACTATCTGTCTGTCAAACAATACCTGGTCTTGACACTTGGGACAGATCCACATGCCCTTGGGAATGGTTTTCAGAGGTGGGTCCAGACAGTCCAGGTGATAAACACGTGAACATGTGTCACACATCAGCAACTGCCCACTTTTTCTGCAAACACTGCAAAAATCCTCATGGATATCGCCCTATAAAATGGAGGGGAAGGGTTGAGGGTGAGAGAAAGAGAGAGAAGGCAAAAAGTGAACTTTGACCTTTGACATCTACATCCTTGTTAAATGCAAACTTTTCAGCACAAACTCTTTCTAAGGGGATTCCAAATGGTCAAGCCCTTTTTAGGAGGTGAAACAGGAAAACCAGGCAGGCTATCAGAAACACTGACATCTGTCCTCCCAAACACTCCCTCTGTCCTCCCAAGGTAAAATGTTACAACAAACACTTATTACCATAGCTTATCTTAACAACTGCTACCCCATAGCCTGTCTTATTTTAGATTCCCCCTTTACCCCCCCCCCCCTTTTTTTT
>VXAL01017329.1:47665-123541 GCA_013399475.1 Chauna torquata
TCAATATTCTGCGACAAGAACTGTGCAAGACCACATAAATAAAGATGATCGTAATACATATGCGTGATATAAGTGAATTAAGTTATCACAAGCAATAATAATCTTGGCATTTCCTAACGTTTATGAGCTTGACTTTGCAATCTGAATGTTCTCTAATGCTCTTCTCAACAGGACCATTTATTAATTTAGTAATAAAAAGGCATTTTGTGACCACAGACTTGAACCATCACTAGAATAGAGATTTTTAGACAGAGAACAATTTTGCATTATTCTTGCTGCTGAGTAATTGACTGTCAAAGGCAATTGCTATCTTCCAGGTGAATATGCTACTGTGTGAGGGAGAATCACCCATAGTCAACTGGTTCACAGCCAATTGCCACAGAAAAAAAAAAAAAAAGTTTTGTTCAGCCCTGCCTACTATATTACTTCCTTCCTTTTCCCAGGCTCTACTCCTAGTTTCTACCCCTCCACTCTTATTTCCAATCCCATCTCAAGTTCCTGCTTCATCCTCCCTTCAAAATTCATCTCTGTCGTTCAGAGAATGACAATTCAGGAGAAAGGCAAGAAGGCCATTCTGGGCTGTGGGGATGAGTGCTTGGCCAGATTTGTAATTTTCACAGGTTGGCTAAAAGCAAAGTTTATTTACGTACTAAACATCAAATTTCCATTCTAAAGCCTATAAGAATTAGACCTTCTCAGCAAATGAGTGCAAAAATGTTTTAAAGATGGGTAAAATTGCAGTTTTCTTCCATATTTGTCTGGAAAACTGCTGAATGGTTTTAACTGAGACTTCTGAAATAACCTTTTACTTAGGCATGCACATGTCATGTTTTCATTCTGCGGGTCCCCAAAACCTGGGAGCTGTAAAAATAGGCAGTGTTTTCCACCCTATCTGGAATAAATAGACCTTTCTATATTTTGATCATCATGTTGAAATATATTTTCTGCTTTTACATGTATTTTATTTTACATGGAATTCAATACCAAATATTTCTGAAAAGTCTAACTACGGTATTAGCCCAACTGATAGTGAATATGCATTGAATGAGACTTTGGGATAAAATTCCTTCAATAAACTAAACCAACAAAAATGTTAAAACTGTTGCTTATGTATAAACTAAATCACTTGTCTGTAAACATTTTAAAGGAGATTTATATATTATTCTAAAGGGAAAAGAGTGCTACTGTGCTATATTATAATATGCTCAGGTAAGACAGAATGTTAACTACCTGCTGTGGGATCTTCAACTGTCTCCTTTAAAATACTTCTATTTTCATAATTAATGAATACTGAAATAATCCATAATCTAGTCTAAATACTATCCAAATTTAGAAAATTCAAGGCATTCATAACTAGATTAGAACACTACAAAAATTCTCTATTCTAGATTTACCCTGCTTTCGCCAGGCACCTCAGAAAACAGGACAACATCACATTATACTGTTTTGAGAACTCTTATACAGTGGGAAAAGACCAGCAGTACACATACAGATGTCAGAAATGGAACAGACCTACCACATTATCCAGCCCTTCTCCTGGGGCCAATGTCAAAAATGTTCTCTCCAGCATGTTTACTTGTCATTTTTACTGCTTACTTTTAGAAGTCCCCAGAGATGGAGCTGCCCCACCCTCCCTCTGAGGGGCTGCTCCACAGTCTCTTTGATCTGACTGTCAGCAAAGGCCTTTTATAGTCAAGTGCTATTCTGCTCTTGAAAGTGACTACATAAAAGAGCACCTTCTAATTTCACGTACATATTCCCTGTGTATCAGAACTGCATCTATTTATTTCTGTGACTCAGACACACTTGTACTATTTCTATTCCTGTTACCTCTACAGAACAAGTACAGTTCAGAAGCAACAAGCTGGCTTCTATTCCCTCTTGTATGTGGCCAATAGAGTTGGTCCCTCAGTCTATGCACTCACAGCGGTGAAACTGCATAGATGAAAATAAAGCTGCCCAACTCTTTTTTAAAGCCCATTTCAAATTGTTGGTCCTCAATTATATGCGACAATATGTAAATAACAACTGTACAAACAAAAAAACAAAACCAGATCACTTACTCGGATTGCAGGAGCCTGCAGCACTGATATGAATAAATAAGCAAGCACCTTTTTATTTTTAAACTGTGCCCAGTAATTAGTAGTCACTAAAAGGCAAGCACTTTACTGGAAGAACACTACAGCTCCTGAGAATTTTTATGCAATGAATTGTTTCACTGATACTGAATAGTCACAGTACACTTTCAGACAAACCGTAGTGTCCCTTCATTAAGTCATGTCAGACTTACACGGCAACTCAGTCCAACTTTTCCCACTATTTCTTTTCTGAAGTTTATGCATGACCTTTAAAATTTTTCATTATGTTTTTGCAAGAAATAGAAATAATGAAATAACTGGCTAGTTCTCAGCAACTTAAAAGAAGGCTGTGCTTTGAGTGGCAAATCCTATCTTTTAACTTAAAATAAGGACACTTGCTTCTTTATAAATTACAACAAAATGATCAGATTTCATTCAAGACAGATTTTGTGATCTGATCACAGGGGCAATGTATTCAGCTACCCTAGTACACCAGAACTTCCATAACCAGTGCTGTGAACACTGCTCCTGGCTGTTCCGGGTGATCCAAGAGGTTTCCCTTCTCTCATTACAGAAACACCACAACTTTTTGTTATTACGGTCTGTAAGTGATACTTTTCATTCTCCCCTTCCCCCTTTTTCATGGATGACAGGTTCAATTCAGTCTGACAAGATCTCAGGCATGGCACAAAGGAAATGAGCTCATCTAGCATGCCTGGTGCCTCCCAATGTTTCAATCCACTGAAGGAGTTATAAATAAAATCTCTACAGGATAAGAACATAGGTGCAGGAGGAAAAAGGAAGGGTGTTAAAAAAGGCTGCTGGACCGTTTCACTGCACTGAACCAGGACAAAGGATGAGTGAAACTAAAGAAACAAAATCTGCAATGATTATCCTTGTGACTGTTTCTGCATATCTTTCCAAAAGTAACCCCCTCCCCAAGAGTTACTTACGTCTGTGGAGCTGGGGCTAGGCAGGGACACAGGCTGAACAGCTGCGGGAAAAGTAAATGTGGTCTCTGTCTTTTCATTTTCAGGGGAGTCAGGATAACTGGACAGAGGGGACGTGGGGGTCAAAGCCCCAAACCCCAGCACCGTGTTGTATTTAGGTGGACGACCTACATATTAACAAAAGGGAACAAACAAACAAACAAAAAAAAAAAAGGAAAAATGATCTTACATACCTTTGGCCAGTGGTCCTCATTGGCTAGCATGAAAAAGGAAATGATGTAGCACAGAGAGGAAGTTAATATAAAAGTTACAAGTGGAAGGACAGAAGCAAAGATTTAAACATTTTCTAGAAACCTTTAAGTAGAATTTTGCAAGGAAAGAACATTTAAAAGATGTATTTCAGAAGGAAATAGAAATAAGCTCTGTAGAGGGTCAAAGAATCGCTCCCACAAAAGCAGTGTGGGGATGCTTTCCATTCCTAGAAACAAGGCTATTCAGTTTTTAGGGAAAACATGTTGGCATCAAAGCTAGAGAGAAGCCACAATAACTACTATTAAATCCTTTCTACTGTTATCCCACACATTCCTATATTTCTACTGCCAGCATAAATCTACACAAAGGTTAAGTCCTTTATCTGAGGCCAACACTCACCATTCCAACCCTCTCCTTTTCTTCCCATTTTTTTTAAACCCACTCATCCACAGATCAGCACTTTCTACTCTCTGGTACATCTTTTAAATTAGGCTACCTCAAGAACAGGTCCTGTTGTGTGACTCATAACCCCAGCACTACCAGTTGTAATCTATCATTGGTCTTCCACTGTAACCCTCCCCAGATCCTATGTTCTTTCTTAGCCTTTCTCAGTCAAGTACGTTTCAGTATGCACAACTCCTATATGCTCCTTTAGATTAGGAGAAGTGCAAAATGTGTTTTTAACTATTTTCATAAAATTACATATGCAAAGGAAGACAGCAAAAAACAATATGTAACCATCATTTCTGCCTCCCTTCTCCAGGGTAATTTATGGATAATAAACATAAAGGACTTAGGATCTAGGAATAATTCCCCAGATCTTATGTTTACAGATTGTCAGTCCATACCTATTAACATGCTAAACCTTGCATTTAAGGTCTGGATATGTTCCAGAACTAAGTATGTCCTTGGAAACGGATTTCTGATAGTGATGTCCATGGCTGAAATTTCTGACATGCTCAGCACCATCTAGAATTAAACTAAAGCTCTCAAGGGCACATGCTTGCATAAGCTTTTCACCTAATATATTGCTATACTAAATCACAAAACAAATGTATACATCCAAATCTTTTGTCAATTGAAAATGCACGCTACTAATTTGGTGCTGATACAAGGTGCAGGCTTGCAACAGTGTAGGAGAAAAAAAAAGTGTGTAATAACACACTTAGCATGCATAAACAGGCTAAGAGAGTATCAAGTACAAAAGCATGCAATCTCTTTCACTGATGCAATAATTGTTCACCATGAGTTACAAAACAAAATTAAGAAATTATTAAGTAGGAACATTTACTTATCCACAGAGCAAATGCAAATCTCTCTCTCTATATATAAAATCTACATCATACCATTTAAAAAATATATTTTTTAATGTTATTAGAAGACAGCACTAGAGACTGATGTGCTTTAATCAGAAGCGGAATGGCTGCAGAAGTGTCAGCTTTGCCACATTGCCTTCTGGACTGACGAGGCATGTCAAGGAGAGCACATGTCAAATGAATATTTGACCTTGCAGCCAAAAAAAAAGGATAATGGAACTGGTCAGTGCTAGGTAAGGCTGTGGATTTTCAATATGCTTGATTGCATAAGTCTTTAAGAACTGCAAAAAATCATCAAAAATCAGGGAAAGATTGTCATATATGTGTGGTTGATGCCATGCACAAAAAACAGTATCAAGTTCTCTGTTCTGACTCATGTATCTCACCATAACCTAAGTCTTAAAATTTCACCTGTGTAAAGAGGAATTTCTACTGAACAATACTGCATACCTACACGAAAGATCATCTCTCATGTTTGGACAAGTGGCACTCTGCTTGCAGTAAAGAAGTGCTTAGTATGAGCAAGATAGTCTTTCTTTCTCAAGATAAATTCTTCCCAAGGACCCAATTCTGGAACAGGGAACAGTGGGGAACAGGCTTTTCTCATGCTAAGTTTCCTCTCCTTTTCAGGGCAAGACACTTCTTCCATTACCACCTTCTTGACAGTAACAATACAACTTAGTTATTAACAAGAGGATCTTGACAGCAGCTTTATACCACTAAATGATGTTCAAACATATCACCTTTCACTTTGCTCTGTTTTTCGGGGTGGGGGAGCAGGGAGGAGAGTGAAACTGAAATGAAACATTAGCTGCCTAATAAAACCTGCTGTGCTAATCCCTAGAAGTCATGATCTGTGTCTACCATGGAAATTTATTGGACAAATAAAGTACTGTAAAGTCCTTCTTTGTTTTGCTCTTCAAATCAACAAGGGGACTACAAACACAAGGTGGAGGAAGAGGCAGACTGCAGGTAGACATTTCTAAGTATACCTCACCTCTTTTACGTGTCCCAGGATGCATTGTGCTGTTCAGGTATGTGACTGCACTCTTCTTGCGCTGCAGGGGAGAATATAATGATTTTTGTTGGCTAACATTTTTGGCAACGACTATATGCAATAGCTGATGAACAGCATGGTAGTACTATGTGAGATTACTGGCTGTTCTGTTTTCCGGAGCATAGCTTCAGAAAGGTCAGCTTTTTGACACTACTTCTGACATCTGGACTGCTTCAGGCCAATACGCAAGCTGACCTAACGGTTAAGACTAACACACACTGCCATTTAATGTCAGTTTTACATAGGGGAAGGCAGAAAAGGACGTAACTATTAGAGTAACACTGCAATGTATTTACTATTTAAAAGTCTGAGGGTTGTATCATTGCAATGGCGTTTTAAATCATAAACAATAGCTTCCCTATCTAGTTAGAACTGAGATGGCTTAGTAGGTGGCAATGTGGCAGAAAAACATACAAGCTCAGAATGAAAGTACCAGCTTCCCCCAGCAAGAGATCAATACCTCAGGCTCAAAAACTGCTCCACTGTACACTGGATTTGCAGTTGTTCTTCTTTTCCTCTCTTGTCGCTTACTTTGGATTTCTTGTAAAACAAAGCATTCACGTTAGAAAACAACGGGCCTGAGAAATTATATGAAGTTCTCAGAATACAGTTTGCATGTGACGATAGCTGTGAAGATTTCTGCAGAACACCATTCATGCTCAACACAGGCAACTTCGTCACACTTTTAATTTCTGAAGGCATGAAAACTAAGAGCTGACAAGGAATATAAGTACAGTGCTCAACTAATCCACAGAATGACTGTCATCTTCTCTCTAAATAAGGGTACTCCATGACTAAGACTTTTTAAACTGAAGGTCAGTGTAATTGGGAGCTAAAACTAAAAGCCTCTGGTAACCTTATTGATACTTAAAAATAAACACAGTACAGAAATATGCAAGCTGTTGCAATGTTAGGCTGTTTTTCACTGTATAGGATTAAGAAAACCAATTATAATCTATTAACTCACTTCCTTTACAGATTACAGTCCCATGAAATCATGAAATAAATGAGAAATCCAGATGTGGGTTACCGTAAAATTATCCATTGTGTAACTTTGCAGAAACAGGCTGCCCAGAAAGCAACTGTATTGTCACAAATTTCTTTCCTGCTATCAAAGCACACACTTTCTTCCCAACCACTGATCCTTCCCAATCACTGATCTCAGCTGCATAAGCAACAGCTTTGCTTCCAAGTAATAAGGGGAATAAAAAGGATGCACAACAGAGACTAAGTTAGATCAAGAGTACGGACATCCCAAATGCACTTTTGTGCAAGAAAATACTGCAGTTAATACAGAAATATTTTGGACCTGTACTTCCAATTCAGAATAGTCACAAAACAGAGCTCAAGAACCAACTTAAGACATTTTTCTTACCTTCCAGATGGTCATGAGTAACTAGTCCCAGAGACACCATGAAGGCAAGTTTCTGTGAGAGGGAAGAAAGAGAAAAATACAGAGATCATGACAATTCCACTCATTAAGATAAGTTACTTTACCTAGGCCCTTTAAAGTCAGTTGACAGGTAACTAAGCAACAAAAATGTTATTAATAATGCTTTGCTTCCACAAATCACTTTTCATTCATATATGTCAAACTGCTTTACAGAAGGCAGACACTAGTCCCATTTTCTAGATGGGAAACTAGTCTGAGATGTAGGGAAACGCCATGATGCGTTTATGATCACAGACTTGGCAGAACTAGGAACAAGAAAGCAGTTTCTTTACTTCCAATCTAGCACTGAAACAACTATGTGATTGGCTCTTACTAAATGCCAACACAGTTCACTTGCCAGCAAAATATTGCTGGTTGCAGAACACAATCTCCATATTATTGCAGACTACAAGGAGCAACTCTGGCTTACATCTGCAGTTTGATAAGAGCTATGGCTTTCTTAAAGGATTCTAATTTTAATGCAGGAAGTACACAGACATCTAAAAATCAGAATTTGTACTAACAACAGTTAATTCTCACACAGTAGTCAGTTTGAATCCATCTACTAAAAAAAAACCAAACATTGCAGAGCACTTAGTTGTAATCAGTTCCAAAGTCTGGCATGGCAGAAAAGCTTTAAAAAATAGCCATTTTGGCTATTCTATCTCCCCAAGACTAACTGTACCTAAACTGGAACAAGATCTGGGCAGAATGTGAACAGACATTACTCCTTCCATCCTGCTTACCAGAACAGTAGTATTTTATAAAGCAAAATAAAGACAGTTCTCCAGCATTAAAAATAACTTCAGAAGTCTAAAAGCTCAAAGGAATGGAAATCAATGCTGTTATCTAAGCTTCCTGGTTGAAGGAAGTAGCAGAAGGAAATTATGATCGTCTAACTTAACAAAAGACTCAGAAGTCCAATGCATTCCAGGACTGAAAAATGCAAATGCATTATATCTATTTAGCTTTCTTATTCTGTAGCCCTATCAGCTACTGCTGTCCAACAGGAATGTATGCAACATTAAAGTTTAGGAGTCTTGATGGAACAGAGGGGAAAAATTGTTTTCTGAAGGACGGAGTTTTTCCTTTTTTTCTTAAAAGAAAGCTCTGGATGTGTTCTGACACCTGTGGATTTTCTTCTCGTTTTGGCTTCGGTGCAGCAGGTGGAGTAACTGTACGACTTTCTGTTTGCTTCTCTTCTGCTTCCACATGTGGTTTAATAGTCTGAAAAGAAACAGTGTTTCTTTCATTCAGTGATAAGAACGACTTTTTTACTTTGACTAATAAAGCAAAACAAATACTTCAGCAGATACAGGAGAAAAACAGTTTAACACTGGCAGTATACTAACAAAGACTTAATTGAGGAATCTGACGTGAGAGGAATGTTAATTAGTGTTTTGCTTTAACAAAGGATGGAGCAGCCTCACTACCATTCCATTAACCCAAGCAGCCATGCAAGCAATAAAAGTCATCGTAAGAGTTAACTCCATTACAGAAATCACTACACTGTATGGGATGTAAAACTTCCAGGTAAAAGCCATTCTGCATGGTACATGCATTTTGTACTTCTGGCTCCTCGGTCTTCATAAAGAATTACGAATGGCTCAAAAACTGTCTCTCTGACTCCTAAGATCTCAGATGTTTCTGAAACTTTTTTCTTTTCCAAAGTTAGAATCTTTTGCAATGGTATCACAAACCTTGCATGACCATCCTCCACCCATGGCATAGTTGTTGATGCTACAAACTGAGGTAATCTCTACAGAGACACAAACTCTTCCCTTTTACCATATAGGGAAAATATACAGAAAAACTCATGTATTATTAAACCACCAGCATTTTTCTGTATGTTTTTCAGCAGTTCCTTGAATTTTCAGTAATTATTCGAAGAGCAAATGAATATTGCAGACATCAAAAGGAATAGGCATTAAAAGTACAGTATTGTAGAAGCATAATTTCAAATCATATGAAAGGGGCATGCATTGTTGAATAACTTGTAAAACTGCCTTAAGGTACACAAGAACCTATTCATGTGAATTCATAAGGAGAACTGAACATGAGCATATCTTTCATACACAAGATTTTCAGTGTCTCTATAGGTGGAATGTAGAAGATAAACTTCAAGGAAGATAAACTTCAAATGTGGAAGATAACTTCAAGGCACATTAGTCTATGAAAGAGTTGTAAGTGAAATATATACTAATAATTGTAGAATTACATAAACATATATGTTATAGATAATGTATTACATATTATATAGTATTATAGTATTACTAACATGTAATATCCAAAAGAGTTAAAAGTGAAACAGAAGATTGCCTCACTTGAACTGAATGGCAAGGACTCCGCAGCTGCAACCCATGCTAAAGCAAAGTTTTATTTTATAGAAGTCTTTAATGGAGAGAGACTTTAAAACTAAACATCTAGAATGCTCTGTTTCTGAGGGTCTCCCTTCCACTCATTCAATCCAATTTAGTCATGGGAAACCACCAGTCTTCAGAAGCTGAGTAAGACTGTTTTGTCTCCAGTCACAAGAGTACGAGATTACAAGATCAAGGAAGAAACTGCTGTACTTATTGGATTATACACTCCTATGATTTTGCATAATTTTTTGCCTTTCTGGTAGCCACCATCTGAAAAACAAGAACACTGAAAATATTTTCCAGTGTTTCTTAAAGGCTCGATATGAACATGGATTTCAGTTTGTACTGGGTCTCCAAAAGATTAGTACAGCCCTGGAATATAGCTTGGTTACAAACTATTGAAGTTAAGACAGTACAGGGAGAACAAAACCCCGGAAGTACGAGAAGAAGATTCCAATGAGCCATATTAAAGAAAAAAGTAATTTCTACCCCAAGAGTTGCAAGTCATTCCATAATTTGTACTGTTGTTGGAACATGAGTATTTCCAGTACCCACTGAAAATTTCTCCATTTCTTATCCTCTCCAAAACTGTCTCCATAAAGCAATAAACCTGGTATGTTTATCTAGCAGACACTTTCTTATCTGTACCTGTTTTTCAATGTTTGGTTTGCTGATCTGTACAGTCTGAGGTCCAGCGAGCCTGGTACCTGGTGCTGCTATCACGATGCTGGTGAGCTGTGCCATAGGGAAAGTTTTGGCTATGGTTGCTGTCTGCCCGTTAACTACACGAACTGGATGTATGGAGTTCTGAGAGTTGGGTAAAGAGGTGGGTGTGAACTTCGTCGTCAACATCACAGGCCTCTGAATAAGCTGAGGAGCTGCAAGCATTGGAGGAGGTGCTGGGGCAATAGGAATGTTATTTTGGGCAACTGGTTTAGGTCGAACCTGTGGAAAAAAAAAAGAGAGAGATATATTCATATGCCAGTATTACAGACGAACTTCTTTACTAAGTCTTTCAATTCAGCCTGTATAATCCGTGCCAGGTCGCTTGATTACTTACAGAATGTAATTTTTATCATAGTGTCATAAATAATACTATGAGAAAGAAAAGCCACATTTTCAAACCTACTTGCATAAGACCCATCCATAACATTTGCATATGCAGTCACGGTCCCTGAAATGGTATTTGGATGCACAGATATTTATATTGTATATGCGTTGCCAAGTGCCTTATATATGTCTAAACCAACATATTGGTTTTGCAATCCAAATATTCACGTAATATTTACAGGCACTGATGAGGCTCTCATGTTAAAAGCGTGTCTCATGGCTTTATATTGAGCCTTCAGCAAATCCTTGTTACTGTTGTCAACTCTATATATGTCTAAATAGACACCTGCACAACCAATCTTGCTAAACAAACAAACAAACAAAATTCAAGATTATGCAGTAATCTCTCACTGAAAGTGATAAAGGGTACAGGTAAATGCAGTCATTAATCTTTTTTCTTTCTTGGGCCACAAAAATCTTCCAATCCTCCACCACCAATACTTACTTATTTCTTGCCCATTGTGAAGTTTTTACTTACCACATCATTACAGAGTACAGAAGTAGAATGCATTACTCTGAAAATCATGTAATTTTCATTATTTTTTATTGTCCTATCCACCTTTAATACTCTATAACACATTTTATCATTGAAAACTAGATCACACTCCAACAGATCTCACCACCCCTAAATCTTAACCAGATACCAGCCCATACTTTCCTTTCTTCTTCTCTATGAGATTCAGACTTTTAGTTGCAGTGCCACATATATCTTGGTAATTAAATAGTTCTTCCAAGATTTTTTTTTAATGAAGAAGCAATCAGTGTCTTTCCCAAACTATGAAAAAACTTGTAAAAAACAAGTTTTACTGCTCAGCTGCAAACAAGTCACTCTCTGTTCCAATATAGAAACACTTGGGAACAATCTAGAGACGTCCTATTTTTTCTTTTTGCTTATGAGCAGCAAAAAATGACTACAGCAATTTAAGGCCTTAGGTGATGCTTTGATTTTGCTGGCACCAGTTCAGTGAGTTCATCATATGCGAATCTCATAACCACAGACTCATGCCAGCTGGGAGGGAGCTCAGGTGGTCTCTAATCCAACCCCCTGCTTAGAGCAGGGCCAACACTAAATGCAGACCAGGTTGCTCAGGACTTTGTCCAGACAGGTCTTGGAAACCTCCAAGGCTGGAGCTTCCACAACATCTCTGGGCAGCCTCTTCCATTCTGAAGTGTCGTCACAGTGAGAAATTGTTTCCTGACTGGACATTAGGAAAAACATCTTTACTGCGAGAGTGGTCAAACACTGGAAAAGGTTTCCTAGAGAGGTGGTTGATGTCCCATGCTTGTCAGTGTTCAAGAGGCATTTGGATAATGCCCCATTAATATGCTTTAACTTTTGGTTAGCCCTGAAATGGTCAGGCAGTTGGACTGGATGATCTTTGAAGGTCCCTTTCAACTATTCTATTCTATTCTATTCTAGTCTATTCTATTCTATTCTATTCTATTCTATTCTATTCTATTCTATTCTATTCTATTCTATTCTATTCCATTCTATTCCATTCTATCCCAAGTCTAAACCTTCCCTGTTAAAATTCATGATCCTTGTCTGTAATTCTCCTGCCATGCACCTATGTCTGTATCTTCTTGTTAACTTCTTTTTAAGTATTGGAAATAAGGCTGCTGGTAGGTCCCCCAAAACCTCTTCTCTAAACTGAACAAGCCCAGCACCCTCAGCCTCTCCTTGTAGGTCATGTATTCCTGCCCCCAGATACCTTACTGGCTCTCCTCCCCTGGTATTCATTCAAATTTATCAACTTCTCTCTGGTACCAGGGGGTCAAAAACTGGATGCTATGTATCAGATCCAATTTTAAGATTGCTGAGAAAAAGTAGATAATCTCTTCCATCAATTCTGTTGGTACAGCCCTATATGCTGCTAGCCTTCTTTGCTGCCAGTGCACCCTGCTGGTTCACATTTAGCTACTGTCAACCAAGACCTTTCAAGAAGTGCTGCTCCCCAGCCAGCCAGTCCTCAGCCTGTACCTAATGCAGTGGGTTAGTCCATCCCAGGTATAAGACTATGCCTTTTTCCTTGCCGAAGTTCAGGAGATTCCTGCTGGCTAATTCCCTTACCCTGTCTGGATCCCTCTGAATTGCAGCACTGCCCTCAAGAGTATTGATTGCACCCTCAAATTTGGCATCATCCACAAACCTGATGCAAATGAATTGTCTCCGCCACCAGGTCACCAATAAAGACTTGAAACATGATGTTCATAGAAAATATCTCCCATTTAATGGATATGTTTATTATTGGCTATAATTAAGGTCCTTCTCCTATTGCTTGTTCTCTGAACACTCACCTGTGGAAGAAAATTTGGACGAGGAGTGAGTCTGGGAGGAGGGATGAACTGCGGCACTTTTATGGGCTGAGGTGTAGCCTGAACCTGCTGTAAGAACATAAGAGACAATTCAATAACAGGAAAATAGCTTTGAAGTTATTCACCAAAATCAACAGCCTGTATTGTCAGACTTGATGTTCCTGGTGTTCCACTCTGTAAATATTTTTTCACAGTAACAGCTTCTTCATTATAAATGTATTGAAGACAGAGCTAATCTTACTCTCCAGTTCCTGTATACCTTAGTACACAAATTGAAGGTATCCTTCCTTCTAGTGCAACTGTACTAACTAGTGTGCTCCGTGATCTAAAACCATTTCATTTGAAGATAATGAAACTGCTATTTGTTTTAATAGTTAATAATTGGCTTTACAACAGACAGAAAGTAATACCAGACTTCGATGTCCGGCTACATGAACTACTGTCCTATCATATTCAATGGTATACAGAAGAATGAAAGTATCTCACACAAATAGAAAAGATCTGGAAGTTACTACTCTTCTATTTCTAGCAATATTAATGACACCATGAAGGGCTGTAAACACACAACTTAAAATTTTCAAAAGTAAGCCAGCTGAAACAGTTAAGGCCTGATTTTAAGGAGACCTAAGTACTTTCCTGTGTACCTGAAATCCATTGGAGCTGCCACATAATTAATCTCTGAATAGCACTACTAACTAGCCTTAGTTGACTACTCAGTGAGATTCTCTGAAATTAATGTCCATGTCAGTTTCCACCCTTCTGTACTTCTGTCCACACACGTAAGATTGCAATTTACTTCAAAAAGCTCTTGTACTAATTAATTAATGCTTTCGAAAATATTCTGAGATTTTTGATGAAATGTACTACCGAAACATAAATCATGGACAAGTATTGTAACAGAATCACCTCCCAAACCTAAGTAAGTTATTCAGCAAAGAGATTAAGCAGAAACATGAAGGCCAGATGAGAGTGAGGCAACAGATGACACTGGAAAAGGGAATAATAGAAAAAACTCCACTCAAACAGTCTATCCTGATTACAGACATATGCCTCATTAGGAAGCAAAATTACTTCCATTTGCATTATTAAACTGTATTTTAAAATAAAGATAAATAAAGATTTATGTTTAGTGAAACTTTAATCGTTAATGCAGAAGTAAAATTTCCCTGTCATGATCCTATACAATTCCTGGTTTCCAGTCCAAGAAGCCTATATAATCCAATTCTAAAACATTACTTCTTCTATTTTTCAGGTGGCTGATTGACTGTTCAGCAGCTTTACTACTCTGGAAAAGACTGTGTGATGTAATCAAAGCACCTTCCAAAATATATGCTTAAGGAGACAGGATCTGCATATGAAAAAGTGGTGAGTAAAGACACTGTAATGAGCAGAGTTAAGTGGTGTGTCTAACACCAGAGACTTTATCACAGAAAGGGAACGAGAGAGATTGACTCAAAAAATATACAATGAAAACTGAAAATGATCAAACAAAGAAAGTCTGACACCACGTTTACTGAGCAAAAGAATCGAAACTTTGCAGAACACAGCCACATAGACTAGGCAGGGGCAATACAATTGCTACTTCCCCATGACTAACAGTTACTACCAGGGGAAACTTTACACAGAGGTGATGACAGCACTAATTTAATTCTATAAAACAAAACAGTAATAACAACCCATGTAGATAGTAAATGCTTTTCTCTTAGACTCAAATTATTTTAACAATGTCAACTAATGAAACCGCACAACAAGTACCTACTTTTTTCCTTTCTGGTGCAAAAACTGAACCTATTTATTTAAATATTTTCTATAGCCCTCTCGTAAACTGAAAACACACATATCTGCAGGGCAAACACATGAAATTCTTACCAAAGTGACTGTGTTTTTTGCCACTATTTGGACTGCCTCAGCCCCTGGCCCAGTGACCTTATTTGTTGTCTGGAGGTTGACTGGTGCATTCTGCGCATCAGTGCTGAGGACTGCTTTCTGATTGTTGTTGATAGCAGTAACCATGGCAATGGTAGGTCTCTGACCCACAACAGAGGCAGGCATGGTCGCAGTTGCTGCTTTCAAGACGAGAGGTAGTGTCTTAGTGGTGATCATAGAAGCTGTAGTTACAGTTTTCTACGGGAAACAAAAAAACACTTTAAGAGACAGAGACACTTTGTATCAGACAGGATGTGGGTTGGTTAGTCGGAAACAATAGACAGAGAAAGAAAAAGCAGCACTGAGTCTACCTACCTACTGTTCAGACATGTACATTATCTTATGCATCTGAAAACTGGATAGCTAGAAAGAAATCTCTTTTGGGGCACCTGTTGGGTACATTTTAATCATCATCAGCATTACAGATTGATTCAAAAACAATTCCTAAGAAAATGACAACCAAGTGTTAGTAGTGGCACATACATTTTTTGATATTTTAGTTTCATACTAGTGTACTGTCAACATCAAACCCACATGGTGGAGGTTTATGAAACAAACTAGCAAACTAGCTTCTCACCAGTCAAAGCTCAAAATTTCAAATGGAAACTTTACTTACAGAGATCACCATGATCAGAGAGAGAGGGAAAAACATTCATAAATTTGTTTCTTTAAGAACAAAAATGGATTTTGATTCTGGCTATCCCAAATTTCAGTTTTAGTCATGCATACAGTAATGTAGCCCTTCACATTCTTTCCTAAGAATATCAGCAGGACTATCCTGGAGTTGTAAGAGCTGGCTATAAGCCTGTCCAGCTGCAGGCAATTAATTTTAACTTCTCTGAAACAGGGGTGGTTTTGGTGCATGTATGTGATTCCATGATTGCTCTTAGCCTGTTTTAAAGAGAATGGTTTTGAATCACTTAATGCCAGCATTTTTCTGAAATGCCTCAATATGCTAAGCCCACAAATTCAGTGTGTTCCAAAGTTAAACAACCATAACTTCATAATTTTGTTTGAAAATGTACTGTCTTCTAAGATGTTAAGGAAAACAGAAAATTACAATCTCATTCAAAAAGCAACAAGGCAGGAAAATCTCCGTATAAAATCAGAACACAATGTGCACAGAAAAATCATGACAAATGACACTTAACAGAATGGCAGGTGAACTTATTCTTTCTGTCTTTGGTGCAAAAATCCATTGTTCCAATGACACTGCATCTTCAAAACAGTTATTGGAGCCATTAAATGCTCTTAGTATGAAATAAGAGCCATTCCCTCCTGATGACAGTGCTAGACTTTAAAACATGATAAAATGGAAAACCAGGGATCAGGCGGTATTTTTCATGTTCTGAACGAGTCTGATTTAGATGGCTTGATTTTAATTATACAAGACCTTTCTCTTCTTTCTAATAAAATAATACACATATATTTCTAGTTGGTTTCTTCAGTATTTTCTCCAATACTATTTCCTTAAACTAAAATGCATTTTACCTTCACATTATTAATTTCTCAATGCTTAAACTATATCACCTAATTGTTAATGACACACAAGTATGAAAAAAATCACTGTATAATGCCAAATCAAAGGATAATTCATGCTACAATTTCATACATTTATATAAAATCCAGTCATAATTATTTTTCCCTTGTCTCAATATGAACAATTCCCTTAACTTTTTATCTTAGATTTAAGAGCTTCTTATTGACCTCTGCTGCACCTTCTCCAAAGCAAGAAGCTCCTTTCCCCTAATGCAGTAGTATTATTCAAGCTTTTACAATGAAATGTAACATGGTATCATTTTCAGAAGCATTACATTCAGCCATAAACATTTTAAAGAAAAGTGTAATCAATCACGTAATACAAGACCGGGACTCTTTCAAGGGGTTCTGGTAAGTCTGTAAGTACTAAGAGCACAGTTTCAGTCAGCAGATCACAGAGCTTGAATTTCCCTGTTAATTGCTGAGCATTAATTACCTTGGTTATTCTAAGAAGTTTTCAATGCATGAATTCATATCGAAGTAGCATTCATAGTAAGTTTGCATTATTTCACATAATAACATTACAATAATATGACCTTTTAGCAGGCTTGCTGCATTTTGAAATATTTAAAAGCCTTTCTCACTGGATTATATTAAGTATATTAAAATGTCACTATTAAGGCAGTATATATAACTTTATTCCTAAACTGAATTACCCTGAAAATAACAATTGAAAGCATTCTCTTTACTGACACAGCCTTGGAAGATGTATTATTTACAAAAGTTGGCAACAAAAAACTTTCTATAGAGATGAAGCATTTGACTTTTCTTTATATGTGAATGGGCTTTTCTTTGCTGAAAGAGAAGGAGCATTTTGACTGAAGGGCAACAGGATGCAAGAAGTGACGTTACTTCAGAGTTATGCCAACATAGATAATGACAGAACACTTTTATGGATAAGAGCTGGGTTATTTTATTCAAATGAGAGGAAGACCTGCCTTTCAGTTTATAATTACTTTCCAAGTACAACTGCATCAATGATATTCAGAAGGGTGTAGCAGTTTTTTGACTGTTTCACTAGAGGGCTCTTTAACTTTGAACAAAACCTAAATTTTTACAACCCAGAAGATGACCTGGAAGTTAATGCATGAAGGGAAAGTATGGCATATGGAGAAATGCATTGAGACAGCTTTTTTCCTGACTGAAAAGCAAAGACCAATGATACAGCAAAGCATGATCCACTGTTTGCTTGTAAGTATTTTAGGACACATTAATATACACTTCTTATTTCTGTCTTAGCTTCAAAATAATCTTAGTGCTTAAAAATGTCTTTTTCTTAGTTAAGTTTGCTTCACTTTTTCAATATTCTTTTATCAAAAATACAAGTACATAAGCCTCACAAATACATCTGTAGAGAGCAACTCGTTGAGTTAATGAGAGAACTAAGACCCCAATCATGTCTTCCCCTTCTATTTCCAGGAAAAGAGAAAACAAGAACCATAACTGGTCAAAGCTATGGTTGTGATTCCCTGCAATATGCATAAAGCAAACTTCAATGGTGAATTCTGCCATCTGCCTATCCAGGTAAACATGAGCTGCTGAGATTGCAACAACAGGAAAAAAGACTTCACATACCCCTTTTTTATTACAAAACACATCCCTGCACTTTCTAGCTGTTTTATTAGCAGACTTTCGGAATTCTGAATATTTGAACAGTAGAGACTTTGAATCAGCTTGGAATTTCCCTCTTAGTAAAAGCGGACCACTTTCTCTGGTGAGTTCTGGGATTATGTCTCTAATCCTATACTGTAACGAAATTCAGCGTGCCTTCCCAATAAAGACACTACTTTCTAAAATTCAAACTTTGCAACTATCATTGTATACTTTTAGATTAACCCTTGCAGACTCAGATAAATATTATTAGATATCAGTTACATCTGTTTAGAAAGAGCCAAGCAGAAAGAAGAGGGAAGTGTTTTCTTATATTTCGTTCACAGATAGAAAGACTGTTAGTCTTTTAAAAATAAATCATTTTAATCATACACCTCCTGCAGTGCATGTAAAGTCTTTACTATTTCTTGAGACCTACTGGCTATGGACAATCATTCGCACATCTGTGGAACAAATAGATTAATTTGTTAAACTTTTATTTATTTATAAGAAAGGTGATATTGCCACCGTTCTTTCCTATGACATTATATTCTGACTTTTAATCACTACTAGCAGGTTATTGCTGAAAAAAAAAACCCACAAGACCCATATGTGCGTATCCACAGAAAGAGAAATTCATATTGGTATACTAAGAGGCCGAAGTGAAAGTCTGTAATTTTTCTGCACCTTTCTTTGATTTTTCTGCAGTGAACTTCACCTTCAGAGAGGAAAGGCATTGTTGTAGTAGTGATTCTTACCTGTGATCCAATCACGTTTGGAGAGGGTGCAGTAGACTGCTGCTGCTGTTGATGATGGTGTTGCTGTAGTTGTTGTAGTGGTTGTGGCTGTGGTGTCTGTAGTTTGTTTTCTGACTGTCCCAATGGCTGTATTTGAAACTTACTGTCTGGCTGTTCCTGCTTCACTATCAAATTCTTTCGAAGCTGTTCCACCACTCTTTTCTACCAGATAAACAAAAACATAAACAGAGATGATTGTGGTTATTTAGCTGCATATGTTAGAAAAGATAATAACACCTAAAGCATTTAATGCAAATAAAGAACTACTCAGAAGTGTAGTAGGAGTTATGTTTCTGGAATTTTAAAAATTGGTGTTATCTAATGGACAGAATGTCAAAATGGGCCACAGAGAAGTGCTGCTGTCCAGCAGGGTAACCTTGCTGTCCTTGCAGAAACCCACCCCAATTCAGGCTATTCACAAAACAGTGCAAGACCTCATTAACATATATTCACTTGAGACTTGTTGGCATTCAGATTCCAAGGTCTCCATCTCCTTCAGACATGCACTACCAGGCATAGAAACTGAGTGGAGAGAGAGCTGGTCTGAGTGTGAAGCAGGGAATAGGAAGGGCATGGATGTGTGGTCATTCCGTTCAATATTACTGTCCTCTAAAAGAAAATCAGATTAGGGCTACCCATGCGGGAAGGAAAGTGCACAGATTTATTTCTCCCAGCTTAAATGCTTCCTATTACATTACAACTTTCATGAAAGTTTGAAATGATTTCAAAGTTTCTTCTCCTGATAGCCATTTGGTATCCTAGATAACTCAGCAGATCCAAGAGCAGACCAGGTGACCTTTAGGATAAGATACCACGTCCCCACATGGGTAATAAGGGCTCACAATTTATGTTCACGTTATATACTTCAGCACAGACAAGAGTGCAAACACCACAAGACTGTTTTTTTACCTTTTGTGGGCATGACAGGAAATGGTCATTTTTTCCAACGCTCTAACCACCACCAAACTAGGATAGCTTTAAAAAGATTCAGATGTATACTTAAGTCACCTTGATCATGAGCATATGTGTACTCCAAAATGGTTATACTACATGGTTGGCTTTGGAGAAGAACAGTGAAGAGTCAACAAACATGGCAGGGGCTGGCCTGAGGAAGCTCCACCAGAAACAGCGATGGTCAGAAAACCTCAGCCAGAGCCTGTCTCTGGCAGAAGGGGCAGTCTGAAGCAGTTCCACTTACATGGAAAGAAAAAGGAAAAAACATTCTGACAATACCAAATCTTTTGATTTTGTTTTGAAGCATTTGTATTGAGGCACAATACAAAACAGAGAGACAGAATGAAAAAAAAATCCAGCTATGTACAACCAGTGAAAACAGAGGATTATGAAATTCTGAGCTAATGAAATACCTGTTCTTTACATAATTCCCATTCATATACTTTACACTTTTGATTCTGAGTATGTTGCTTACGATGAGTTAAAACTGCACCATGCCTAAGACACTAAACTTGCATCTCTAACCCAGAAGAAGACAGCAAAATGTGCAGGGTCCCAAACTGGCAGATTTGAAAACTGGAACTTTCAAAAGCAAAAGAAAACACAAAACCAACAAAAAAAAAAACCCTCCTGTTTCATAAGGTTGAAAGATGTGAATTCATAATACTGACCTTTTTTGCAAAAGACTGAATTCAACAACTAAGGGGTGTACAGGAGGAAGATTACCTGGCTTCTAAAAAATTTTCCCTGGTATTGAGGTGACAGTACCAACAGGGATGCACACTAGACTTCAAAAACAAGAGAAACACAGGCCCATTCTCACTGAAAATTCAGGGAGCTTACAGTGGACAGGAGGGTGAAGTAACTATTTTACACTACATCTAGAAAAGTGCTAAAAGCTGTCAAAACCTAGAAGCTGGAAATTGTTTGTTCCCTCCTAGAACAAGGAAAAAATATTAAGAATACAGAAAGCATTTTTCTAATTCAGATATTTTACATAGTTTTAAATGGCCTGTGTCTATCAGCTCATTCATACACGTAACAACTGAAAAATCATTTAAAATTGCTTTCTGGAAAGATCAACCATGTTAACATGCAAACTGAAGCGCTGTGTCAGCAAGCAGATAGAGAAGCTGAAAAACATTTCCAGAGAGCAACCCGAGGGGGAGGAGAGGAGAACAGAGCAAAGTAGGAGAGGAAATACTGCAACATGACAACATACTACCTGCCAAGAAATGGACTGCACAGGAGACTAAAGAATTACTGTACCCGACATGAGCAGGCAGGGAGTTTTTGTCTTCCACAGTTGCCTGCATGATATTCAGTGACATGGTGCTCTTCTACCAATTCCCTAACTGGAGGAAATCAGCAGCAGTGGCCCAAGAATTCATTTCCATCTTGCTCTTTACACTGGGAGGGAACATTAGTGAAAGGATTCAAACAAAAAAAGGAGAAAGAGGGGAGAGGGCGAGCCAGAGGCAGGCTGCAGGACTCCTCTGCCACCCTGCTCCTGAATGGCAAGAGCCAGCACGGGCAGCGGGAGCCGAGCGGGGTGAGGCACGGCCCGCTCGCACCCTGCCCTGCCGCCCCGGCCCCAAACGCAGTGCACCGAGCTGGGGGGAACACAGGACCAAGCACAACTTTTCGTAGCACCTCGTGCAAAAACAGGCTCAGCGTGTTTGGTGCAAGATGGCTAACACGAGTGGAACAACGCCGTTGCTCTGGAAGCCTGTGCTAGTCTGGTACTGGCTGCTGAGAGCTGCCTGGCAGCAGCACATCCTGCCATCCATATCCATTATGCAGATATTAAATTGGAAGAAACATCTAATGCTTTTAAGATTCAGAGCAGTACAACTGAAGTTTGCAGAGCATGCCAATTGCTTACGCAGTTTATTACGCTTCTTCTACCAACTGTCAGTAAAAATACCACAGTGCCACTACAGAAACCATTTCACTATCTGCGAGGCTGTCGGGATTACTTGCTTGTTAGCGGTTTTCAGGAGCGGCTCTGAACAACGTATTCCGAAATGACTTTGCTTAATTACCAGAACCAGACCAGACACTCAGGGCTGCCCCTACACAGGCCCTAAGCCCAGGCCTGCGCCCGCCTCAGCGCCCCGCGTCCTCCTCAGCGTGGCTGCCAGCCCGGGGCCGGGATGCCGCCTGCAGCGCGTTAGCCGAGCCTCCTGCTCTAGGGGACGTAAGGAGGGCACTACAAAAGTCTTGTCTACTGTGAGGCTTCACACTTCATTAAAGCAGTGTTTTAAAATGGTTCCTGCCAGTTATTCGGCTGTTCTTAATCAATTCTGAATGCAGTTTGTGCCGCAGAAAGTGCCATCTGTATGGCTGAAATTCACCAAAGCTGGTGTCTTAAAGTCCTGGCTGTGCACCTGGGAAAGCCAGGGAGATCGAGGTTATCTAGAAGGACTGCAGAACTCTTAAGAAATATTCCCAATCATTGCCATTTTTCCCGACCATTCTTATTTAAGAATATTTAATTACTACATTCTTATTGACAACTTCAAAATTTTAAACTGAGATTAACTCAATCATAAACACATCTTAAACACAACAGTTTTCTGTGTCAGAAAGCTCTAAAACCCACACGTAGTCCTAAGGTAGTTTCTTTTCCTGCAATGCTACGAATGTGTGAAAAGCGTTTGTCGTTCAAGTTTACTGAATTTTCCTCAAAGCCTCTGGTTTACATCCAGAATGTAAAAGAAATTAATAATCACATGCTTTTGTCCACATTGCATTCTACCCAGAAAGTAATTGCTAGCACTCTGCAATGGTTCAGACTGCTACAGAATCTATTTGTTGAGCAGTGCCCCAGTAAGTATATTGCATAATTTAATAGCTCTTGCTGTCTTGACATCTTCATAACTAACCTCATCAAGAACACTTCACACCATCAAGTTCAGAGCCCTACACATCTTATATGACCCTTTCTTAAAGGTAATAATTGTAATCAATACTGTGACATTTAGTGATACCACTTTCTCATTCATGCTACAGGCCAGATCATAACACAGCATTAGGAGATTATTTTGGTTTGATTAAGCAGAAAATCCGCCTCTGCGTCTCACTGGCCATTTATCTGTGTCCCGGTGGTACAAGAAAAGTTGTCCTCTGTGTTCAGATCAAAAACTATCATGAAAGTACTGCTATAAGATAAGAAACATCCTTGGAACAAACTTAAAGCTTTAAGTATAACATTATTAGTTAAGCATTATTTCCACTTCAATCAATTAATCAATCAATCAATCAAAAAGCGGTACTGTGTGTACAGCAAATTTTTAAATACTAGACCCCTCATTATATTTGGTGACGCATTTTCTTCTTCATCCAAGAAACGTTCAAAAAAGCATACCTATCTAAAGGAGGGTCTGTTTTTAAACTTCAAAAATCTATAAAAGAGTAAAATATAAAAATCTCCTAAAAAAGAGACAGAAAAGTGAAGTGCTAAACAGCCTCACAGTGCATACCTTTAGTATCACAAAACCAGAGCTGATGTGGTTTGAATTTATCAACTGCCTGCTAGTGACCTGCTTTCCTGGTCCACCGATTCCAGAAGTAAACTGTTAAGTGTACCCTGTTCCCTGCAATGAACAACAAATGTTCCCTGGGATTTAAAAGTCGCCAGCTGCTGAGACTGAAATGGTAAGAGGAAATCGTGATTTCAAATAAGCTCCAAACTGGGAGTGGGAAGGCTGGAGGGAATTTCCCTCCTCTGCAACCTTCCTTTCCAGCCTCCCTCCCCTCGCCTTGCCAGCCCCCATCCCCTGCCGCTACCCAGCGAGAAGTGAAAGATCTCTGCTGTTACACAGAGTTTAAAGTTACTCTTTAAACTGCCAAGGGTGTGCGTTTTGGGAGTGGAATTTGGGAGTGGAAGGATTACAAGCAAGGAGAATAATTCTACACTCATCTACTGGTTTAAGATAGTATTGGAAAGCTGAAGTAGTGAAATCCAGTTATAGAAATCCATGATGCAGAATTCCACAACAGTGAGGAAAAAGCCTGTTGTACAGAAGACATGGAATTTAATTCCATTGACAGACTGAGCAAAGGACTACAGAAACATTTTCAGCTGTTTCTGGGGTGACCTTGTGTTTTTATGGAATTTTATACCTCTGGCTGTGCTTGACTCATATCCGGATCTTTTTATCAGAAAAAAAAAAAAAAAAGAAAAAAAAATCTAAGCCAACTAAATTAGAAAGAACTTCATTCTCAGAAAAAAAGTGGTACAACTTCCTCCTTCTTAAAGGTGTTCAGACTACCACCTATACATTTTAGTTGCACAAGACTCTCCTGGGGGGGGCAGAGGGAGGGGATGCCTGTGCTCTGTTTAGGCACACAGCTATCACTGCAAGCAGTGGGACTGAGAGATTGCCTCCCCCAGTACCAAATGCCTTACTGGGCTTGATTACTGAAATGTGCACTATTTCTTTTTACAGCTTAATAATCTAACTCTTTTTTTCCAAGTTTTGTTGTTGTTGTTGTTAAACATAGGAATCTTAACCATACCCAGTGTACGGCTGCATTCCCAACACGCCATTAACTGTCCCAAAGAGAATGTGCTCCATGCAGCCCCCAGAAAATGTGGCTAAAAGCAGTACAAAGATACAAGGACTTTTTCTGCACATCTACAAGGACATGCAGAGGATGTTAGAGGAACTGGATGCTTTTCTTCCTTCTGCCATGATGATCCGATGTAATACACTGAGAAATATACTTACAATATAGATGAGAGCGAGACATGGACCAAGACAGCACCATTAATTTTGCTATGCCCAAAGCTCATGAGCTTACTTTTGCAGCCTTAGTATCTTTAAAGCAATTACTTAATATGGCAGAGGGTACCTTTTATAAAATGGAATTTAAATAATTCTTCATTGTTTAAAAATGTACTTTGCCTTTTTGTCAGGTAAATAATTATATTAGCATTGGTATAATGTGAAAAGTATTTTTGTCTTTAAAAATGCTGATAAACTTACTACACTTCACTATGTTGTAAACTATTTAAAATAAATACAGCAGGTGTGGTTCTGAAACAAATACACAGTTCACACATGAACATACCTACTTTGAAAAAGAATGTGAGATTTTTCCTTTAGGATAGAGAAACACTTCTCAAAATTGCCAGAAATTATTCAGAAATGGATTATTATTATTAAAATGGATTATTGTTATTAAAAGTTCTGAAAATAATGTTCATTCCTTCATTCCTAATGGGGGAGAATGCTTATCAACTTTTCTATTTTATTTAAAATTATACGTAGATTTATAAATGAAAATGACTGAAAATAGTGGCTGTGCCATTCTGTTTTATGTGAGTTCTTGATTGCTTTATTTTCAGTACTGTGTCTTTTACCATTTGCAGCACCACAAGACCAATTAATTTTTGGAAGGGAATGCTGTACCATGAAATGCCTTATGCATCACTGTCTTCTCATTTTAGCATCTTTACTGTTGCACAAAGTAGGGAACAGACACTGAACTGGTAGGAGCACCACATATACTACGTTTTTTTTCAGCTTATACATTAAATAAATATAATACCTCTGCTTCCTTACCCCAATACTTACGGTAACTGAAAGAAACTTGCAAGAACAGCTACAATAATTAAATAATGAAGCAATTAATGAATGGAGAATTACATATATGACAACAGGCAAAACAGAGCAAGGAAAACAGTTAAGTGCTGTATTTGTAATGTAATTAAGGAGGAATGGAATGCAAGGAATGAAATTAAACTTTTTTTAATTTCACAAGGTTTGACAAAGTTTTTTGTTTCGTTTTAGGTTTTTCTGCTTCCCAGACATACTTCTGAGTACAAGTACAAAATGGTAAAAGGATGTTGGGATCACCTCCACATGAAATGCCTAGGGAAATGAAAAAATTAAAATGCTGACTACCACAGAAAAGGTGCTCATTTTAATTTTATCTTGACCATCTCCATATTGACTTCTATCATTTGTCTACTTCAGGAAAAAAAAATCTCCTTAGGGGGGGAAAAAAAAAAAAAGCCTCCTAGATTGTGCAGAAATGTAACAAGGGTTTTTTGTACTTCGATGTAAAGTATGTTTCTATGAGGTCTGACTGAACCTAGTTTTCTACAAGTGTATAATTTGGTCTTGTAAAATCTGTCATGGACTGAAACTTGATGTATAAAAATCTCAGCACAAAAATTAATGTGGATTATTATTCTTACAAAGAACACCCAAGAATGACCCCATTGGGAAAGTAGTTCACATCTATGCACTGTAGCCAGCTACCTAAGCTAAACATCTCTACCAGGGAGGTAGCACTGCTTCTCTCCTCTTACCTCTGATTTATTTCATAATGTGACATCCTTTAAACTGAATTTGTCTTTATTAAGTAAAAACAGAAGAACAATATAAATTAGTGAACTTATTTCTTATTTTACAAATGATCAGCCTAAATAAAACAGTCTACTTTCTAATCTAGTACCTCCTAATATTTTTGAATAGCCCAAATGGAAAGGATAGCCATCAAATAATTTTCCAGCGTACTATTTCACAGTTAATATAGTCCCTTGAATAAAATATGAATCAGCTTCATCAGGATTCTTGTGCATCCCACAGCTATTCCCACGACTGAATCACACCTCCTCTCCTGCTTCTGAAAGGAAACACACACGGTTCATGCTCATACACTTCACTCATGATCAGAAGTATCGAGCAAGATGACTAGTTTTATGTTACCACAGAATGTAAACTTGTTCTTCTATGAATAGGGAGATCTGGATGCTCAGACTATATTGTATGAGAACCTGTTGATTGCCCTGATGTTGTCAACAGCATCTAATATTTCATTTCCACACTTTCTTTACAGAGATCACAAACGAACTGCAAAGCCTAGAGATATGAAGAGAAGGAATAAATAAAAAGAGACATCATACAGAGATACAGAATGAAGTAGACACTCATATTTACCCTCTCCAGTACTAGAAAATACAGAAAATATTTGGTGAAATTGAATGTGAACAATTTAAAACACACAGAAGCAATTTTATTCATTTCATTTTACATGTGGCATAATCAACCTGTTTCAAAGATAACCTTAGCACTGTCCTGCTGAATCTTTCTCCAGGGATGAGATGAAAAGTTAGAATCTCCTTGGTGATTTATCACCATTGCTTGAACAGCGCTGGACAGGCTTTTTCCCTTTCTATATCGTCAACCAAATACTGTTAAGCACTGATTCAGTTAAAACCCATCACTTGCAATATCACATAGCAATTCATTATTGAGCTCCACTTCATAGGCAAAATGAGGTATCAGAGAAAAAAACGGAGTTTCTTCTCACTGAAGTGAGAGTTTTTTTCCATTTCCTAGTCACTTAAATAGTATATGGACAGATATTCTGCCCAGCTAAACGTACCTACTGTACTGTTCTCTTTAGTTAACCAAGCATGATCAAAACAAAGAAAAATGCCTGCTTCACAGAAAAGACGTGAAATTAAATCAGTACTGCAGACCCAAATTGCTGGCCTTTCATTGTATCAAGGTTTGTGGATCAGTCAACAGTGACTTTCCGGAAAAAAAAAAAAAAGAAAGCAAAGGTTCTTGCTTAGCCTCACAATTTAAACAGAAAGGGGAGGGAGGACATTGCCCCTGTGTTTATCTCAGTACAAATAATACCTCACTCAGCAACACTAAAAGTACTCAAACTGAAGATTTGGTGAACTTCTACCTCTTTTAAAAACATCCAGGAATTCACATTTTGCCAAAATCATGGGAAGATACCTTTTTGACAAAGGACGCCAAGCTACTGGAAACAGTTCAAAGGAAACCACAAACACAGTGGACCCAACAAACAACGCTGTGTAATATGAGGCTTGCTGGGGCTCAGCATATCCAGTTTATCATAGAGAAGTTTGAGAGGCAACTTCTCACCGAGTATAGGTACTTATACACTGAGAAGACTTCTGAGGATTGGAGGGCTTTTAGTTTCTCTAAGAAATGTAAAATGATGGTTCCGTGCTTGCAAGGTAGACAAATTCAATCTTGAAATAAGATGCAAAGATGGAACAGCCTGATATGAGAGGTAATAGCCTACCATGGTTTGAAGTCTTTAGGGCAAGGTTATGCAGCTTTCCAAAGGAAACGCTTAATCTGACTTCTAGAGGAGACTGTACAGTACACATGTGGTTCAGAGAGCCCTGGATCCTGGGAAGCCTCTCCTCACTCCCTTCCTTAATGGGCCACAGGGACAGTGCAAGTGCCAGCATCGCTCTCGGCATGCTTCTCCAGCACTGAAACTCCATATAAATACAACCTTACTCTTTAGAATATGGACATTGGTCCAGAGGCACTAACAACCAGATATACTCAGGTTTGGTTTTTAACCTTCCTCTAAAACATGAGAAGCTGGCCACAAACAGAGAAAAGAAGCTAAGCAAAACACGCTAATCTTCTTCCTTTGATGTTTTTTATTGTATGCCTTGCTTACATATTCAGGTTCTTATTGATTCCAGACTTGGAATGGGAAAAAATTTTCCCAGATCAGACTTGCTGGGAGGTTATTTTTCCCCTCCACTGCAATGCAGAATGTGGACTGCCTGCTAGGATAGCTGAGCAAATTTACCCATATCGACCTGCTGACATTGCAATGGCCTTCAGAATAACTGGCAGCCCAATCCACCACCTGCTTTCTGGCCATGGAACACAAAAATTTTGTCTCCTAATGATGAAACTGTCCTAATCTCGTTGAAGTCAGAAGATGTCACACAGGAGTACCTGGGTAGAATATAATGGCCTCTAACACACGGGAAGTCAAAGTGGTTAATCTCGTCCCTTTCGGTTTTGATGTGTGGCGTCTTCTCTCTATTTCCTAGGTGCAGTTTCCCAATTGAAGTTTATTTGTAGTCTTTTAAAGAAAAAAATCTGCCTGCTAGACAAAAAGCATCGTACATACATGATAGTGTTCAATAGACATATATAGTACCTAAATTAATTAACAGGATCAGGATTAGTATCTAATCCCAAATTATATATCTAATCTAAAATTTCGGTCAGTTCCTGGAACGTAAATCCCAGTAGCTGTTCTTGCTGCCACCAGAGCCCTCTTCTATGAAAGCTTAATCCTTTGGGATCAAAATGCCTTAGGAAGGTGCCATTACTTCATCGAGTAAGGTAACAGTAATGTGAGGAGCAGAAATGAAGAAGCCACGTGTGGAACACAAAGATCCTTCTGGCTTTGACACACGCATCACAGGAAAATACGTTTGAGACACGATATATCAATATGGACATTATCCAACAAGAAAGAAACTACTGACAGAGACCATATAAGGGAATGTAAACATTCCTATCCATAAGTTTGTACCACTTCTTCACACTGTGCTTGCTTGTTTGACAGTTATACTGTCATCATTTTAGACTGCTAAACCTCTGCTCTAGGGTTTATAAAAGATCAGAGCACTTGTCACTCTCAGTGCAGGTAGAGGGAGATAGAGTGGCTGAGCAGTTCATTTTTCTTTATAATTACACTCCATTAACCTTCCACATGAGAGCTCCCCCGTGCTTTCATACCAGCAGCACCAACTGGCTCTGTTTGATAAGGCTCAACAGAGACTGCAAGACCAGCACGTGTAACAAAAGGAAGACTTCAGCACTGCAGACTTAGCAGAAGCTCAGCTGAAGCCGTTACTTAGCGCAGACATATTCAGCTAAACTACACACAGATGGACACCAGCCTCACCCTACCCACTTCCCTCACAACTACACTCCTCGAACTTCGCAGATCCATGGTCTAGCATTTGAAAGCTAAATGCAAAACTAGGGAATTATTCACTATAGGGAACTGAATATTTACCATGCTTTCACCTCACTGCAGAGACCTGCCAAGAGAAACGCATTTAGAGCATTAAAGCATGCAGGGCAATATAAAAGAAGTTGTCATTACATTATAATTAGATCATGTTAGAGTATGCAACCAGAGTACAGAGAAGGAAAATTACTTTTGAAATTTAAGTCTTTTTTTTTTTTTTAAGCACTTTCAGTATCTGGGGTTGTTGTATGTTTTAAAGACCACACCGGTTAACAAACAGCATTTTATATATCTATAACCTTCTCAATGGTGACCACATAAATGATAGGCTCTTCTAAAAAGAGAGACTTCTTCGATTAATAATGTATTCTATGGGAGTTTTAAACTCAGTGCCAGGAAAGCTATTTTCCATGTGCATGAAGGTAGATTAGCATTTGTGTACACCGAGCAACGGTGTCAGCACATGCTTACACAGATAAAAGGGAAACAAATTTGGAAGGAGGGATTGTAAACAATCTGGAATAGGATCCAAATTATTTAAAAAATAAATGAAACACTACAAAATCTGCACTTTCAAATGACACTCTATACCATCCATTGAGATTTTTGTTCTCAAATGTCTTCAAAACATAAAGTTGTATACAGAACTGGCCTATAGAAGTGAGTGTGATATTCTTTTTGCTATTAGCTCCATCATCCTTTCCCATACCTCTCCTGGTGTTTAACATATGGTGACACTGGCATCTGCATGTATCTCCATAAATAAATATAACTTAACTTCTTTCCTACGGTAAATTTCCTAACCTTCAGCTAATATTTTGAAATGATCTGCTGTTTTATATGTCTTGGTAACTTTGAAGCGTCTGAAACAAAATCTGTTTGTGCTACAAGCCAAGCTACGAATCCAGCACTGTCCTTGTTCAGAACAGCACAGGAATTTTACTTCAGACTTCTGGTGAGCGTTGCCACAGATCCCCATCGGTACAAAGGAAACAGAGGTGGCACTTCTCTTGTAACAGAAAGGCATACATTGCTACTGAACCCACCTAAAGTACTCTGAGGAGACTTGATTTTCAGAGTGATCTTTAAAGGCTCTTAACGTAAGTCCCACTTTCTACGTCTAAGTAAGTTCTTTAAGATTTTGGAATTCCTTTCACAAATTTTCTTAAATTTAACCTAAAGACACCAATTCAGTCCTTAATGAATTTAACTTGTGCCATCTAAGCCTGTAAAATATACGACTTGAATTCAGAATTCATGGATGTGACCAACCACAGTGATTCCAAAACTGTCAAGCTGTTGTGTCTGCCTCAGGAAAGCAAAATAGCCAGAGGACAGTTAGTTCTTCTCTCCAAGACAGGCTCATTCAAAGTGGAAATACAAGTACTTTTGTAACATTAATTTCTTGGATGAACAATGAATGCTGTTGCTGGGATGCATTTGATATCAACTAAGAGGCAAGACAAATTTTGTCAGATGTAATTTCTCTACTAAAGACGATGTTCATTCTCAAACCTAATAAATCTGAAACAACATAATTAGGACATTGAATAAAATTATATAAAGCATCCATATCTCTTATTTTTGAAAAATGTATCTACAGTGCTTCAATGCCGTAATGCAATGCAATCTTGTTTGAGCTGGAATTAAAATTTGTCAGGACGGTTAGTACAGCACTTTGAAGGAAGGCAGAATCATATTTTTGCACCACACTTAGCTCCTCCGTAAAAAAGAATTTTGAATTTATGTACGCATGAATTGTACTTAATGCCTCTACAACTTGCTCTCTCATCTTTTTTGGAGTACGTATTGGAAGCATCGAGTACTGAAACTGTTTCTAGAATACAGCATTACAGAGGTGCTTCTGCTTCCTTGGCCAGTCACCCATTACGGCTAACACCATTTGGAATACCCTCTTCTGACAAGTGGACCAAGCTCACCTCTAAAGAACGCAATATTGCAGCTGATGGGACCTTTTTTTTTTTTTTTAACTCTCCACCTGTGAAGGGTGCCTCTCCAGAACGTTTCAGCAATATTTGTTCTTTTCCCAACACCTCTTAGAAAATATTTCAGATGGTACTACTTTGCTTTACAGTGGCTCATCATTCTGTTTTTAAAGAAGACCTGTCAAAAATAATGCAAGCAGTTTACTTTTTTTTTGTTATGTCAACAAAGGAGATCTCTTGAGAGCTTTAGGGGGCTGTGAGGTGAGGGAGCAGATCTTTTATCTGCACATACAGAAATATGCAGTCCGGTGAAGGACTCCTAAAACAGAATTACTGAGGCTTTTTATACTCTTTCTGTAATAATCTTTGGAAGACTTGAGGACTGTTGAGATCACAAATGTAAATGCGAGAAACTCATGTTAAATGTTGGGAAAAGAATCTTAGTCCAAGGGGCTAAAACTCTGTGTATTTTGGGTTTTTTTTTTTTTTGGAGTATTTTTGCTAACAGTTATTTTGTTCAACCTTTAAAGAGAGCCCATGAGTGCTATAGATTTAAAATGAACTCTAAAGAAGCCTTTGATGAATTTCTATAAGATTCCCCAAGGAGTTTTCTGTCAAAGAGAGGTAAGAAATAGAAAATAAGCTCTCTTATAATTCCTCTTTATGAAATACTAAATATATAATAAGTGTGTATTTAGGGAGAGACCAAGATTTCCTCTTTGCCTCTGCAGGCCCATCTTACATTTAAAAGGCAAATTAACTTTTTTTTTTAATGCCGATGGCAACGATTAAACAAAACTACTGTATATTTGCACATGACAAAGAGCAAAGTTGTTTTTGAGACCATATGCTCGACTTGCTACTTATTGCAGAGAACATGCAACATACTGCTGGATGAACACATTTTGTGCTACAAACGAGCCTGACCAGCTAAACCTGCACTCAGAGGTATCAGACGATCTTAGTGAAACTCAGAAATATTACTTCATTGGTTCTAACTCAGCATTTCTTGCATGTCAGTTCAGCTACAAATATGTTTGCAAGCATTAGCTCAGAACGCAAGGACTTCTAAAAACAGCATCAGCGGGTCTCTCTCGGGTATCTCCAAAGACACCTCTCACACCAGTCTCTAAGAGCTGTAAATCATAAAATAGTAGTTTTCCTCCCCATGGTTTTGCACTGATGAATTTTTTTTTTCCTTTTTTGAAAGAAACACATGTTGCGCTGTAGAGAAAGGCTGAAAGATTACAGAAACCTAGCAACTAAAACACAGGCTGTAGGAGCAAGCCATCTTGCTTTGCGTCCTCGGCTCTAGTAACTTCACTCGTAATGGGGTCTGGAGCTCTGTTATTAACGCAGAGAACTACCCTGAAGCAGCACTGACTGTGGAACCAGAGCCTAATTAAAGTTTCATACACATAATGTGTACCCCTCTTAAATTAAATAAAAATAAGCTCTCACATAACTCTCTTCCTTAGGTAACCTTTGCAATATGAGGGAGCTTCAACATCAGGGAGCAGGTTAGGCGGGCTCTGTGGTAGGGGGGCCATTAGAGGGAAGAAGAAGCTCAGCTAACATTTTCCCTTATATTACTTCTGAATAAAGCAAACCAATGCTGAAATGTAGGGGTGCTTTGGGGGAAAAGAGCTTCAGGGTTTCTTTCTGTTTTCTAACAAATGCTACAGGGCACATGTTCAAGAAAATAAAGCACATTTATTTGCTCGTTTTGATAAAACTATCCTCTGTTGTATTTCATCTTGAGTTGGGGCAGGATGTGAGTAGAGGAAAGAAGCTTTTAAAAGCTCTATCCTACACACCCACACACTTACATCAGTAAATACAAGCAAGGGCATGTAAGTAACTAGTGATCTAACTTACTTTTAAAGAGAGAAACACCAAGACCAAACTCTGAGAAAAATATTTACCAGTGGTAATAAAAATGTCAGTGTCAGATACGTGTTGCAGAAATACAAAAAGAAAAGATTGAAATGTGCAAACAGAAACACTTGACTTGGCACTGTACAGGAAGAATTCATTATGAGCAGAGTAGGATTTTCATGGTAATTCTTTGGAGGACCATATATATATACACGTATCAAAAACACATTTAATCCAAAACACATTTGTCAGTCTGCACAGGAAGATAGTCACGCTGCCATTGATTGCTAGGAAGCTCAGATGGAAAAGAAAAACAAGCTCCAAAAAAAAATCAGGAAATAGAGAAAGGAGTAAGAAGAAACAGGTTCTCACAAGCACAGGGCACTCAGACACAATGTAAAGTTGAACTGAAAAGTAGTGAAATCTGGCAAGCAAAAATTACTCTTTCCTCACTGGCAGGCAAGGCTTGCAAGAGAAAGCATTATACTTTATCAGCCTGACCTGGAAAAAAGGGCACACTTTTGGTCACACAAGCCCCTTTTAAGGTCCCATCTCACTGCTGAGCCAGGACTATGCCCTGAGGGATGTCCGAATTGACACAAGGAGTGCCAGGAATACTTTATGAGATTTTTTGCAAGGTATCAGACAGAAATAACTACCTATTGAAAAAAGAAAGTCCATTCTCCATATACAGATATGCAAAAACTGACCAATAAAATATGCTTTATTTAACCCTGCAGACACTCTTAATTGTTTTTCCCCTTTTGTTTCCCTGCTGGTAGGTTGTACAATTAGCTCGTACACTGTGCAGGGCAAAAACCTAGCCTGCAAAAATCTTTTGAAATATTTAACACTCACTAGTCCTATGTAAATAACAACAATAACTCTGTGGCCTTCCCTTGCTCTTCATTTTGAATGTATTTATTATGAGCTAGATGAATACTGCAGGATTGTAGCATTCTGCCTCCACATTCCTCGTCTTCCTCTTCCAGTTTACAAGAGTGATGACGAAACAGGAGCTTTTGCTCCAAGCCTTTAACGCTTTCAGCACAGGTTCTCACGCCGAGTAGCTCTCTGAACCGGAGCATCCATCTTCTGCACAGGGGCAGAAACTGATTTCCCCAATCAATTTAAAGCAGATCAGAAGCCTGCCCAGTGACCCACATTGCTCGAGAAGCTGCACAAGCAGCGGAGGCTACAGAGGCAGCTGCTTTTAGGCCAGCAACAGCATGCTCAGCATGAACAGCCTGTACGAAGATTTTTCTCCCACACACAAAACCAAACTGTTCCTGTGCCCCCTTTGTGCTGACTGAGCCTGTCTCTCAGCTGATGAGCAAGTCGCTATTTAGAAAATAATTTCTCAACCCCTTTTTGGAAATTCACAATCATTCACAATTGGCCGCGCTGGTTAGTATTCAGCGGTGATTTCGCAGGCTCTTTGTCCTGGGGAGGAGATACTGCTGCTCACCAGCACGCCCTCAGAACCGCTGAGCGCACAGCTGGAGCGCGCGTGGGGGAAGGGGAACGGTGCACGCTTTTGCAATTCTCTCTCTTAAATTCATTCCATTCATTCAGCTTTGAATGATCGCTTGGCATTGCTACTGTTCTGCAAGTGAAAACTTCTAGCACGTCTGCCAGAATTATTTGACCGTTTTTTCTTTTAAGAGGCTGGAGGATCAGTGAAGAGAAACGTTAAGCCCCATACATGTGCTACATAATTGGTTCTTTCAGCCACTCGCAGCGCAAATGATTTGCAGTAACATGCTCCGCACCTCCTTACGAGTTAGCAGCCCAATCCAAGACAAATACATCAAGAAAAGATAGAAAAGAAAAAGCTGGGGACAAGACTAACCACACAAGCTTGCCTTTTTCACGATGCTCACATTTTTTCTATTACCCTGTTGCCAGATATTCAAGAGAAAACAGGGTGTACTCTAACAACTGCTCCAACAGGCCACGAGGGAGTAAAACCAGTAAGAAACCTTTCTGTTTGGCTCCTCACAGGGCTCTCGCTCGTACTAGGAAAACGTCACTTTGATGCCCTGTTTGCATGCCATTTCCAACAACAAGGAGGAGGATGGAGGTCTCCGGTTTCTATGACAACCCAGATGGGCCACAATACAAGATACTTACAAATGTTCGACTGCAGGGATGCCAGATCAAATTAAGCTAGAGTTTACATTACTTCATGGAAACTAAAATGAAAGAAAAAACCCAAACAAAACATGAATGTCAAAGAAGGATGACATTTCCTCAGCGCATTCCAGAAGATTTCTGAAAGTAGATGATGAAGAAAGGAGGGATATTTCTCTACAAAAATAAATAATAATGTCAACACAAACAAACCGAAACCCTAATTTACATGAGTAAATGTTTTCATTAAAACTAGACTGCTGGAAAATTACCATCAGACATCAAAAACGAAAAACAGGTCCCAAAAATAACATGATTTCATTAATTTACTTAACTCGTTATGAACTGGCAAATTTGTCATCCCACTGTTTTGCACGGCTGGTTGAACTCCATGAGTTACATTTAGTGATACTGCTTGTTTTTCTGTTGTTTACCCCTGCTCTGGTCTTCTACCACATTTTGCCGAAGACATTCACTTGTAGAAAATACCCTGTATTCTAACTGAAGAAGTTAAATTAGCAGTAGCAAAATATTTTAGTAACACCAGCAGGACTGCAAAAGCATGTGATATGTGTTCTTAGTAACTTAACTGGTCAGTTGCTCAAAAGGTGGTCTTAGCTTATTTCTCAGAGGCAGCAACTTCACAAATACACATTGCCTCAATGTTCAGGGAAGACCGGTGACTGTAACAGGCAAGCTAGTTTAGGCAACATGAGTAAAATGCTTTCTGGAGAAATAACCTCTAAAAGCTAGTTGTAAGCTTTTCAGATGTGACATACCTAGATGTCGTTCCCACAACAAATCAAGCTAAAGAATTGCTTAAATGTGTATTTTAAGGCATGCTATTTTGAAAATGTGTTTATTTTAGTCTTCTGATACAAGCTAGGTATTAGTCACTGTCCTCTTTCAAGTTACTTTCTTTCTTTCAACCTAATCACAAGGTAGTTAATAGCCTTCATTAAATATGTGATAGCCAGCAAGGCTCACAGTAAGACAGATCACCGTGGACTTTTAGAGGCTTATGTTCTTTGGGGAGAGGAGAGGCAGAAGAGGACAGAAAGGCTTAACAGCTGTGCCTAGTCAAAATAATCCAAAATTAGAGGGACTGTAACATTTAAAATTGGAACAGGGAGCTTTAAAATCTGGGTCTGTGCAGATATTTTTAAAAGCTTTATTAAAAACTGCAGACACTCACTCTTCATGAATCGTTGCCCTTTTCAGCACCACTAACCAGTACCACTCACACAGGGCTGCTCAGCCTGCCCTGGGACTACGGGCTCTTCACCCAGGAACACCCAGTGCCTCGTGGGGAGAATAACCACCCCTTGTACCTGGATGCTGTGCCTCCCTTTGGGCGTCCGAGCCTCTCCCCGTACTTAGCCTAAGAGCCAGGACCTGGGGACAGGCAGAAGCGCTGGAACCGCAGGCTTACAGGACGTGCCCAGGGAGAAAATGGGACTGAGACACCCCAAGGTTAGCATGTGTCAGTCTTCAGCTCTGCAGCACTCCTCCCTTCTTTCCAACACCTTCCTTTCACAGTCCTCTCCGCTGCCAACATTACAGCCCGCAGTCGCGAGGGTTCTCGCGAAGGCACGTGGCGTCAATGGCCAGGACGGGGCTGAGGCTGCTGGCTGAACAAAAACAGCCTGCTTCGCACGTTCCCTTGCCCTGCACAGCAGCACGGAGCTGAGGAAATACTGCAGCGATTGTATCAGCACCTTAGCAAGAGTACACCAGGGACTGATGTGTGCCCAGAGCTCCTGCACAACTTGGAAGAGAAGCGTTGGAAAGGCTCAGTGCTGAGGACTGAAGAGCTGAGGGCTGAAATTGCACATCTGTAATAAAAATTAAAATACCTAGCAGCTCTGCTCAGCTAGTGGGAATTAACTGGAAGTAACTAATTAGCACGGGAAGGGTGGATAAGGACAGAGCTGGGCACGATTTGCTTTAAACTTGGGCTATACAGCTGAGGCTGCGTAGTCACACCCTGTAACCGCTACCTGTGCTTGGCATATAAAGCGGAAGACAAGGGACGGCACAATGAAAGAGAAGACTTGCAACGTGCTAATGCCGACTAGAACTGCAACAGCTTAATGGAAAGAACTGAATAAACTGCAAATAATGGCAGGGAGGAGCTGAGCTGTAAGTTGCAAGAGAAGGCAGTATAACAGCAACAAAGCTGCTTGACGTCTCATGGTTAAAGTTACTATAGCCATAATTTGGCGTAAGTATCAAGAGACTGGGACAGACATCCAGGCCAGTGGATTGCTCTCACAGACCAGACCCTATTGCCAATTCCATACCCCAGACATGAACTTCTGCTCTGCAATGATACAGCATGGAAGAAAGCTGTGCCTGCAAATTGCACAGCATCTGCTATTCCACAGGGTCTTTCAGCTGTCAGCTACATGCAGCTACAACAGCGTAACTGACCCCTGCAAGATATTTGTTCTTAACAAAAAAATAAAAAGAACATCGACAAACACAAAAGTTTTAAGGAAATTCAGCAACAAAGACGGTTAACATGGCGTTATAGCTGCCTGATGAAACCTTGTGCTCTTTTCAACTATCAAATTCAGTGAAGCCCAAGTATCTAAGAAAGTGGTCGGGTATACATCCACACACATTATTTTGTCCTCTCGAAATGATGCTCTGAATACCAACACTAGATGCATGGTACAATGTTTTTTTTTAGAAGTCACAAGGAACGTCCTTGCAGTCTTCCAGCACCTAAGCTGACCACAGCACAGATATTTTCACAAAAGCCATCTACCTAGGTTGGTATTCAACTCTTCTAATACTGTAATTTAAAAATAAATCTTCATTCGCCTCTATGTATAGTCAACAGCAACAGACAGATGGATGGCTGAATAAGTAATGCTCAGCATGCGCCCTGTCTTCACAAATCCCAAGCAGGCTTTAGACTACTTTTTACACAGATGAAATTGGAAACCCCTAGCTGACTCCCTAGACAGAACGCCTCAGCTTCCTCAGTTCTATAGGCTGCTCTTTTACCAACCCATTATTTGGATGTATATACTGCTGTTTGATATTATAACTTAATTTGTCTATCATTAAAAGCAGCAGCCACACTCATCTTCCACGTTGTTGCTGACAGTAGCAATCACTTATATATGCGTATCCAATGCTAACACAGGCAATACAAAGCAGCACCTCTACCCTCGCTGACATTCACTCTGCTTCACAAATACCACCCACCTTTTCCTCTCTGACTGACAGTTTTCGATTAAAACTCGGAGTGACTGTTCTCAGCCTGCCTTTAGCTTGAAAGTTGCTGCCATTTTGCAACTATAAAAGGCTTGTGTTCCTGACTGGATGTCATTTCTTTGAATCAAAGATATTACCACTTCTTACAAACTTTGCCACAGTGAAATGATTCATAACAGATCTCCCTGGATGTTTATGCATCTCTCTTGTTTGGTTATGAACACAGTGGAGGAAGAAAGGGGTTACTTCGTAAAGCGTCTAGTAAATCCCCCTCAGAACAGCTCTGCCAAATGACCCAGCTAAATACCTTCAACTCGAATACCGCTTTGACTGACTTCATGTTAATACTGATGTATTTGCACATAATTCCTATAGGCTAGCTCCAGAATCAAATAAGACCTAGCACTGAGTTTTGCTGAACTTAACTTTCTACAAGGGCACTACTGGGAAACCTGCAATAAAATTTCTAACATTATTCATAACGGTATGTACCATAAAATATTCAGTTTCAGCCACCATTGACACTCTTAGGGGGAAAAACTTTCAAGAAAGCAGGTAATATCACCTGTATTGTTAAGGACTGTAAGACTGAAAAAAAAACCACTACGAGGATCACTATACTTACAGCTTTTCTGTCTTCTTGACTTTATGACTGTACTGAAATACAGAAAATTGGCTGCAGAGGAAACTAAAGAAGCAAGTTTTTTAGCAGCTGGTAAATGCTGGTAATTTTAGATGTGAGCCAGTATTATCAGTCTTACAGATGCACAAACAATAAAGTAAATAAGACCTCTGCTAAATTCACATCCAGTAAAAAACAAAAACAAAAACAAACCACACATAAAATACATCAAAGTTTGCTGAACAGAATAGCATGAAGCTGATGAAAAACAGACAACTTTCCTGCTTGTAACAGGCTGTTTACAAAAAGAGAGAAAGCAAAGACATTAAAATTTACAAAACCCAAACCAGTTAAAAGTAAGCTTTTCTATGTCCAAATATTTAAGTGGCTGCATCTGTAAAATGTATCCTTCTTTTGGACATGATGTGTTTCAGAGATATCAAATTGATGTTCATGTTTTCAGTTACGTGAAGTCTTGGCAACACTGAATAAGAACCTTCGTAAGACAGCTAAATACTTTTGCTGATATATTTTGTTCAAAACCCAACTACAGTATCAAACTCTGCTGCTTATTGTTCTCTGGTTTTGTATTTTTGTTTCCAAATCTACTCAATTATACTATGTGTATGTGCAAACAGGAAAAATATACATTCTCAAAAAACTTTCCTCTACAGATGTTTCTGTGTTCCTTTTTGATTAATTAGGGTCAGAACGGACTTCAAGAAAGCTGAATGCTAACTGTCAGAGTAAAACAAGCAGTAAAGATAAGCTCACACTGTTCAAAGCACTGGCTGTTCCATGCCTCTGGAAGAACTTGCCCTCATCAAGAGCGTATGATCAGACTAAAAATTACTTTAACAGAACATGGAAGTTGTTTTAGTAGCAGGAGCCCTGACATCCTTAACAAGTGATCTCAATAAGAAGAAATAACTTAATGCACATAAAGAGGCACTTTATATTGCAACAAAGAAGCAAAACCGAAAACCTATGGTTTGCACAAAGTTTTACTCATTTTAAAATGAGCTGAAACTGCATACAAAGAGACAAAGAAGTCCACAAATTTACCTTTCTTACACAAAATTAAAAATGGACAGTACAAAGAAAAAGACAAAGTATCGTTTCCATTTTTCGCTTTTCCAGTGGGCAAAACACCAAAATGGGTAACAAGTCATTTAGTGTTAATGCAGCTGCTGTAAAACTTTTTTTTTTTTTTCCTTGGAGGATCCCGGGGAAAGCTCCCCTTCAAGCGAGCACGGCTACGTCCCATCGCCGCTTTCTCAAGCCGCAGCAAAGGAGGAGACCAGCAGCTTAGCGCCCAGGCAACGCACGAAAAGGCAGGGGCCCTACCGCCCCCGCAGCTCCGCCCGCCCGCCCGCCTCGCTCCCCTCACGTTCGCNGCCGCCGGGCAGGCCCAGGCCCTGCTCCCGCACAGGCCTCCGCCGCCCGGGGCCGGTGGCGGGCACGCAGGTGTCCGGCAAGGAGGCTCTCGGGCCGCTCACTCGCGGCGCAGAGCAGTCCGGCTCCGCCGGTCCCAAAATGTGGAGAACGCGATCGAGCCGCCCTCCACTGCTGTGGATTTTGGAGCCCGCAGCTACTGCTGCTTGTCCAAAGCAAAAAAACTCTCATTGGAAAATAAACACGATCCTGCTTCTACCTGTTGCTGTTTTCTTCCTCTTTCTTCTCTTCCCTCTCCCCACCAGTCTCTGCCCCTGTATGATTTATCCGTGTTTTTCTTTCACTGCACTACGGGCAGCCCAAACGAGGGCAAAATTTATTACAGTATTACAACTAAGCTATTTGAAGGTGGGGGGGAGGTGTCGGAAGACTAGTACTGCTTGCTTTGTGCCATCCCCATTCTTCCAATTGCTCTTTACAAGGTTATAACCAAGATACAGTCCTAGTCATGAAAAGCTCGCTATTTTGTAAATCTTCTGGATGTAAAGAGAAACAGCTGAGTTATCTGCTGGTGTAACCCTGTTAACACCAACAAACTTAAAGCAACAGGAATGTGGCCCAAAATCACTGCAATGATACAACAACATGGCTATAAATTATTCAGTCTCTCACACACTTTTTATAAAAAAATCTATGTACGCGCACACACACCAAGTGTGTAAGCTAATACTACAGGAAATATGGTTCTGCATTTCTGTCAGTTATTGTAGAGTATGACTTAAATGTGCTCTGCACTACGTACAAACTCCCAGATGCCTGGAAACAAATATTAATTTACACATCCCCCTAAAAACAATCCGTCTAGCCACACATATGTACGAAAAAGATTTTCACGTGCAAGACCAGCAGATACCTTTACCGCTGGCCTGGCAGGCAGGCCTTTAATGAGCACCATTCTGAGATGTGTACCCATAACAGCTGTCCGACAGGTATTCTGGACCGCTCAAGCATCGCAGATTTCAGTGTTTCACAGCCTGAGTCAATCCATCTCCTCGACACACACCTCTGCTAAGCAGAAGTTAAGAAAAAAGGTGTTCTACAAAATATATGGCCTTAAGGAAGGTGCAGTGAACTGTAAGGCAAGAAACACTTCCTGCTACTCATGTTTTTGCTCACTTCTAATGTTTTATTATTGAACCTGGTCATAAACCACTCAACCTGTAAGGGTGACAAATTATTTCTTTTGCCTGATAAATAAATTAACATAGATCACACAAGGGTATTTTTGCAAAATCTGATGAGAAACACAGTTCTAACACAACAGAAAAAAGACTCACCCATTCCAGCCTTTTAGACAACATGTCAAATCCATATATTTGGTGCTAGTCAGGTGCCTCTCCTCAAAACAGGACATGATTCCAGGAAATCCAATGCACATTCAAATGCTCCTTTAAAAATAGCTGTGTTTTTGGCAAAAATACCAACAAATTGCTTTTGTTACTTCTCCCACCATCCCATTAACTCAGTCAAGAGAGAGCCGTGCTGAGAGCTAACGAAAGGTCCTTGTTTCAAACCTTCTGGTAATCCCCTTGCCTTAGGACTGAACGTAGCATATTTGTTTTGGTAGCCGAAAGAAAAACCTGGTTTTTTCCAGTTTTCTTTCATAAATGTCTGATTTAATTCATATGAATATTTTCTTCCAAAAAGCATCATTGAAAAGAATACCATAATTGAAATCATAAGGACATACAACACAGGACAGGTGTTGGAAATTTCAGTCGCTTCTCATGTATTTTGATTATGTCCCACACACCGTATGTCGCATCGTGTGGAGGCTGAGACACACCGCCCTGCGCTGTCCCAGCAGCTCCCGGGGAGCAGAAGCCCAAGGGGCTGCTGGGTCAGCAGAAATTTCAGCACTGTAGACAACAAGAATTGATTTTTCTTAACTTCATAGTTCTGAGATGAATCTGCTGCCCCCAAACTTTATAAAAGACCAGTTAAATGTATCCACATGCTTTGAAAAATCCTCCCTTCCTCTCTCTGGAGATTTTTACAGCTTTCAGAAAACAAACAAACAAACAAACCAAAACAAAAAAACCTGTCTGTACACTTGTTTAATATCCTAAGACTTCAATTTTAACTAGGTCTTCTGGCTGTTTACATTAATAAGCAAAAACAAGCTTTTAACAGTTGGAAGAGCTAAGCTAAACTGAAATTGGTGAGTGCAAAAAGATTGAAAAGATTAAACTTTTTTTGATTTGGGTTTGAACACGTGAAGAGGAATATGCTACAAAAACATCTAGATAAAATTAGAATCACATGAAAAGGAAGTTTAAAAAAGGAAAGTGCAAGGATGAACTTAACTAAAAATAATGTTGTAGTAATTAAAAAAGTGTATCAGAACACATGGAATCAAATGGAAATGTAACAATTTTTCTATCTTGTCTTCAGTCAAGGTCATCTCTGCTTAAAACAGAAGCTTTTTTTTTTTTTTTTTTAAGAAAACACAGAGAATCAGAAAGAAGAGTGTTTTAAAAATGAGAAAGCCAGATGTTGAACATAATGCTCTGCTAAATTGTTTTCCTGGATACAGTTAGAAATCGCTGAGTGAAGAACCTTACCCCATCTTGTTTCAGCAAGCCACTGTTCTTGTTCCAGTGCATTACTGACTTTCTGAGGTGTTATTAATAATTAAACTTTTCTTTTAAAATTATTCATTAATGTTAACTTCACCTGAAATCTTCCTGGAAGCTACTAATTTTAAAGGAAATAAAACAATATCAATACAGTAACCACAACTGTTAAATAAAAGAAAGCATTTAATTTGAAAAAGGAAGTTGCTTCTTGTAAGTTCACTTTCCTCAATTCATACTCAGTAATACAGTAATGATACTGTACAAAAAAGATTTTCAGCCTTCACGTTTTACACCTATGAGAAGCTGAAAAGCAATGGCAATTTACCAATCTCCCTCTTTGCGCCTCTTTAGATTCCTCTAAACAAATAAAGGATAAAGACAAGTAAATAAAATCACATCGGTGAAGCCATCATATAATAAGCTTCAGAAACCTAGCAGGCTAGCTAGGTCTGTTTGCCATCCCTTGCACGTGAAGTGTGAGGGATAACCGTTAGTATTGACTTGGGTCCAAAGAAGTTATCTTACAAGAAAGGCCACTTTTTCTCTAGCTCCTGGAGCTCCTGAGTTCCACATTATTTTGTTCTTATTTTTTTAACCTTTTTTTTTTTCCTACTGGCTGGTGCAGCCCAGCTGCACCGAAGGCATCACCCTGGCTCCATGCGTGCAGACCCAGGTGACCGTACTGGGGCACCTCCATACCTTATGCAGAGCTTAGGGAGAGCTAACGCAAAGGAGAAATTTATACCGCCTAGAGTAAGGGGAAAGACCAATTCTGCCTAAGAAAGCCTGTAAGAGAAAGAAAGCCTGAAATCCCATTTGTTTTGCAGATTTAGCCATCTACCCACGTTACTGAGGCAGTACTTGGGTGCCCATGTCCTTGTGGTTGCAGTACTTGCCCAGAAAGTAACAGAGGACATTCATTTCCCTTTTGAGCTCGAGATAGTACAAAAGTATATCTCCTTTTCCCAAGAGCTTCCTAAGTGGCCGGTTATATGTGAAGTTGAGCCAGAGACACTTTGCATCTCCCCTTTTTAGCCACAACATAGAAAAGAAGCCAAGATTCCCGGAGATGCAGCGAGAAAGCAAGAGAGAGAGTGGAAGAGGAGGCAGTTCCCATGACAGAAGACTGGTCCCTGCACCGGCATCTGTTTATTTCAACTCTGCAGTTGAAACCAGCAGATATCCTACAAAGTACTCCCATATAGGTTGCCTTATTAGGACTCGCTCTCTCCCACTCCATCGCACACAAACCGCCGAATTCCACCTTCTGGCATCATTCAGTCACTGCCGCGTCTTCTGCCCCGGAGCAAGCAAAGCTCTGCGCAACACCCTGGGGACACACTGACACCCGGATGCTGTGCAAGGGCTCCTGCCGGGTTTTGCTTTAACGGGAGGACCGTGTCCTGAGCCTCTGCCTGTAAACGTTGCGTGTTACCTACAGGTTCTAGCTGCTTCGTTAGAAGAACTGATTAAGTCAATATTACTCCTAGGTCTTATTTGGATTCATTTATTAACTTCTGTATCAAATATTTCTGGCATGTTTATTTTACTTTCCTCACAAAACACTGTATATAAAGTAATGAAAAAAACATGTGCAGAGTGTACTGAGGAGAACTGGGTTCTTCTCTACCATCCCAGCTCAGAAATTCTGGTCTGCAAAACCCACTCTCTATGAACTACAGGCAGAAGATGACCACGTTGCAATACGTGCAGCATTACATTGTTTAAAGCTGTTTAAATAAGTCTCACAGCCTTTTTCCCTAAAAACATTTTCTGCTCTCAGATGCCTCAGAAAAATAAAAATGTTGTTGTTATTTGGGTATAACTATACCCTACTTCTACAAATCTTTTCTCCCCGTTTCTTAAGGAGAGGAAAAAAAAAAAGATGACAGCTTCTAGCAAATAAGCACTGTCAGATGCGTCCGACAGGCTTTCTCATTTGCATTTTGCCTTTAACAGAGCCAGTGAGCAGTCACGTAACACACACTGCTAACAGCTGCTTCCCCCCTCCAAAACCTGCTTTCCAAGTGTAGGAATCTGAAGTACAAGAAGCGGCATTAAGGAGAAGCCAGCAGTAAAATTATGAGGCCTGTCTGTACAGGGTGGCTGACTGAAGTAGGGTGGGTCACAATGATTTTCAGTCTGTACAAAACTTCTCCAATGTACATCACATGCATTAATATTTTTTAAATCTCTTCTAAAACTAGTTTGTCAAGCTAAATCAACTACTAAACTGCCAAAAACGTGGATTAGAAAAACTGCACATGCTGCCTTTTAAAAACTTATAATACATTTATTGCAGGTTTTGAATTCCGAAACACTCCAATTCTGCAGAAAACCGTAACCTCAAGGATTCAGCTGTGTGGTCAACTCAGTGCTGCCACCAACTCAATTTTACCTGGTCCTAGCTGCTGCCACCTGAGGCTAGACAGAGTAAAACCTGCATCACCAGTTTCAGTTGCAGCAGAGATGACTACAGTTCGCCAACTACTGATGATGAACGTTTATGTATGTATGTAGATGCTCTGTGTAACTTCAGGCAGACAATATGGAAGTAATGTGAACAGTAACCGAATGCACGACAGCAGGATAACGTAACACTTTCCTTTTCTTCTTCTCGAATAACCCGCAGGCATCCAAGCCAGCTTCTTACAGAATGACAAATTACAGTAACGGAGCTCAGCACAAGGCACTGGCAAGTTACAAGACTTTTCATGACATCAGCAAAGCTAACGTGTATCACTTGTATCTGTAGCAAAAGCTCATCTTCACTGTAAGAGGATCTCAGTTAAAGCTACGAAAGAACAGGGCGAGTACACAATAATTCAAAACTAGATTTTTGGAATAATGCAAAGGCCAGTATTTCCTATTTGAAAGTCCACTCCTAGAGGAACATAAAGATGTTTTGAAAGCCTAGCAATGGGTATTGTGACAGTTTCTGAAGTTTCACCTCGGATACATCAACACCATATTTTTTTTAAGTAATAATTTTTAAAGTTCTTCACAAGGTAGCAACTACCATCATTAATGATTAAAAATTAACACATTTCCATGGTGTGAAGACTATGAAATACACATTATACTATCAAGGGGTCTGCAATTTCTCATTTTAAATAGCTAGCTTTTGCTTTAACTTCTTGTTTATAAAGAGAAAAGCTACTTTTCATGTTTTCTACAGCGTTGTAAAGCATTTCTAGTGTCAGCATTCTCATTTACCACTAGAAGCTCTTTCTGATGAGCTCAGGACTTCAGCTTCAAATCAAGTTACATCAGAATGAAATAAATTGAATGCTAATTAGGGTATCACACAAACAGGTGTGACAAAACCATGTTGTGACTAAAATGCAAAATTCTAATTCACATCAAGCCCCTACAAGTGTCTTCGTTAAAGTCCATCCACTAAAAAAAAAAAAAAAAAAAAACCTACAAAAACCTGCCAAACATACTGAAATGACAGATTCATTCACTAAAAAAGTCACACGCTGTACAATCATCCTCTTGAAAATCAAACAACAAAATGTCAACTATCAGGTCAGTTTAATTCAAATATGGAGTTACACATCTGGATGCTGATGGCAAGGCTGTGCTTACATGCTACTATTATACGGTATTACATTACTGATGAATTTAACCTTTCTGGAGGCTACTTTTTTCTTCAGCCCTGCTGATTCAACTGTGCCTTTAATAAAACACACACGTGGTGCGGGGAAGGAACGGAGGTAATCTAACAACCAGCTGAATAGTAACAAGAAACTGCTACCTACAATGCTGCAGCAAAAGCATGATGCTGTTGACCTTTGCTTCTAACATACCTCTCTCTCCAGGTATTCAGATAAAGAAGCGAACATCCACTAGTGACATTATAAACAAAACAGGGCGTATGGACACAAAAAGAAAGACTCAACACATTGCTGATGCACCCTGTGCCTCCTAACACAAAGATCTACAGGCACTCCTATGTTATCAAGAGAGTTAAATGCATTAAAATCTAAGGGTACACTTTATCTATCAGGGCTCACAGGGAAGCTACCGAGCTTTGTTTAAAATCCCTGAAATTAGTCATTACTTACATCAGCCAACAGGAAAATCTTCATTTAAACAGCTGCGATTTAATCTTTTTGTGAATTTGTATTTAACTTTTTAGCAAAAAGCTGTTCTCACTGGCAGTGAATCTATAAAACCTTGTAATAAAAACAGTCTCTAAAATTTTTGCCTATTTTTGCTAACCAGAAAGTAGCTCTGATCAATATAATTTTAAAGTAAAAATACACCTAAACATACATTCATTCAAATTGTTCACTTATAGATTACTATGTTAGAAAATGATTATTTCATTTTACTAGATTTTATTCTTTTACTCTCTTAACAATAATTTGTGCCAAGACAAATATTGTACCAGAGCACTGTTTACGTATTTTAAAGAAGATCAGTGCAAATATATTTAATGTGCTGTGTATCTGAGGGGCAAACGGAAGGGTGTCTAAGCATGATTTGCATTTAAAACAGACATATTAAACAGAGAAGGGCCCTCTGATAAGACAAAACTGAACTGTTTTTAGTGAACATGTCCTTCAGTATTTTAGAATTAGTAGATCTTGTCCTTCTTCAGCTGCTTTTTACTTACAGATTAAGATAGAAAACAGTTCCTCTATTGTTTTTCAGCTCTTTATGAAGTAATTATAAAACTAAATTAACCAAATAAGCATAAATGAGGAAATATGCTTTTTACCTGCAGAAGGGACTACTACTGCCATAATTCAATTTAACACATATGCACTAATTCCAGCAGTATACCAAGTGATTTCATGAAGTTGTTCATTTGAGTTTCTTTAAAATATCAGAAACAACCTTGTATTGTTTAACATTATCTTTATTAAAATTAGAATTATTCAAATGGAAACAGGGCTTGACATTGATTTGTAATAATTTTAAGTAGGTACATTTAAAAAAGAAAAAGGAATAAAATTAATATTTTTTCATCATTTTTAAACTATCAGCTGCTAACTATTCATCATTGAATATTTACCTATAGGATAAACCATGGAAATATCTAATAAAACACATAATACTGCTGGCGATATTCAGGCCTTATATAACGTTTACAAGCATAATTAATCTTCACAATAACCTTGTAATGTTGGTTGGGAGTAAAGTATTCATTCTTCTTTAACTTTGCATATGGGAAAAGGGAAACAGAGAGATTAATTTAAAAAAAGAAAAAAGAAAAAGCAAGTGTACGTCCCCCAAATGCAAAGTCAGGTCCTAAGCAAAAAAAAGACTATTTTAAAGGCACTAAAATCAATAAAAGCAGATGGGGCTCTGTGCCTGTGAAAACCAGTTTTCTTCAGGATTACAACATTAGACATTTGAGAGTCTGGGCTAGCATTATTATTGTATTTTATTTTTAAAACTTTGTTATTTTCCACAATTAATGAAACAGGCATCCAGTTCTGTAGCAAGATTAGCCAGTTCCTGTTTCTCAGTTTTCCTGTTACAGCTTCTAGCCCACAATCTTACCTACCTTTTTATAATTATAACTTTCAAATAAGAATGCATGATAGTTCTTCAGATACACAAACGTTCTGAGGCCTTTATTTAATATTAGGCAGAATTAAGAATGACACTCTTAGTCAATGCCGCTTTCTTCAGCATTAGGGCAACCAGGCACTAACCTGGGCACAGTTCTGCTTTTATTGTAACATGAAGCAGGACAAAGGTGGCTCCAAGCATGCACGGAGAGGACACCTTCATGCATGGCCTTCTGTCGTACAGAAGAATAAGGACTCTCATTGTCTCCTTTAGCTATTCTGGTTATTCACAGCAGGAGAACGGACTATGTCATAACAGCTGAAGTTAACCAACTTCCTATCAGTACATTGTTGCTCTTAATTTGGCTTCAGTTCCTTTGAGGGCATGGCATTTTTTTTCATTAGAATTCCTAACCAGTGAACAAAATTCATCTTAGCTGACATCTGACACTTACATTGTGATTTTTTGGAATAAAGCCTCATGATATTTCTTTGGGTCAGCACTTTCGCTGAGACAGACTACTTAATCCCCCCACTCCAAACAAAAAGTTCCTGAAAATAGTTACAAAAGAAACACTTCTCGGTGTGTGGTAATTGTGGAGTGGTGAGAAGAAATATATTTCGACATGCATTTGACATGTGTGAGCACGTGCAAATGAAAAAATACTTGTACACATCCAAAGCTGGCCTGGTCTTTGTTCCTAGGCTGGAAGAATCATCCCAGTGTCACAAAACCCAACCAGAAAAGATCATGCAGTAGCAGGAGGAGGACACAAGGTGGTGATCACTGAAGCATGAAGGAAAAGGGAAGCGCGCAGGAAGCCTGACTCGAGAAGGCCATGAAATGGGGCTGCTGGCGCGCACCGTGGTGTCTCACTGTCGTACCGGGGATGCTCTAACGGAAAGCGCTCCCTTTGAATCTAAGCCAAAAACTTAAAAGCATTACCACAGCTGCCTGCACTGTATTACCTTGGGTTTCAAAAGGGGAGGAAAAAGTCCTGAACTACACCCCTGGCTCAGTTCACAAGCACCGCTGGTTTCTCCAGTTAGGCTTGGAAGCTCCTACGAACACCCAGCATACCTCACCGGACACATACGCACAAATATGTGGAAATACAGCCCAGAGGCTTTGTCCAGTAACAAAGTAGGAAAGCATCTGGGAAAGGGCAGACACTGTTACACCTGAAATTCTGAACACTAACTGTTAACTTCATACTTCAGAAAAATGACAGGGGTTGAAAGTCTTTATAAATAAAGCGGGGAAATGAAAACCCCTGTACTTACCAGAAAGCTTCCTACCAAATGGAAGAGACTCATAGAAAGCACAAAACGGTCAGAGAAAAAACATACAGAATAGGAAGCAAAAAAAAAAGGAAAAGTGAGAAATAACCCAATTTCATTAATGGTGTGATTTAAGAGGTTGTTAGAGGCAAACGCGTATCCTTCAGAAGATGGAAATTCACCCGTAGTAAACCAATAGCAGGAAGTATCAATTATGACAGGTGAAATGAAAGATGGAAATAAGGAGACATGAGAGGAAATTTGAACAGCAAATTCAGCAAAAAACAGAACTATACCACCACCACCAAGGCATTCTTTAAATGCATCAAAGCAGGAAGCCACCAGAGTCTGCTGGAGAATAAACGGACAATAAAGGGCAAAAATTTGCAGAGGAAACAAAATGACTTCTTTGTACCAGGTCTTCACCACAGGAGATGAATATATACCTATAACTTTACTTTTCATATAAAATGATGTGATAACTGAGATGCCAAAGAAATGATGTTGGAATCAGGTGAGAAAATTACAGGATAAACAGTCGCTGGGAATATATATAAAATATCTAGTAAGTATGAAGGAATTTTAAAATGAAGGACTTCAGCAACTGACAGAAACAGGCATTTTATATTCATCAGCATATTAAAACGTAAACATTATAACTACCTTAAAGACACAAAATTAAATCCTAGAAATTACAGCTGAACCAGCTTTACTTCAATATAAGGCACCTTGAATGCTTACCACAGACAATCCGGTCAGTAATGACATAGCAAAATCAATCAATAGATGTACGTGAAAATAAAAATCCTGAATGTTTCTTTCAGAAGCTCAGTTTTACACAATGTGAATATTAATTTTAAAAAGAGCAAATCAAAGAAGATGTAATACACAAATGATATGGCAGTATATAAATTAACAGTGGGCCTAGGAGCCTGAATATGCATTTTCCCGAATTCTGCCCTCAGAAACAACCAAAATATTATTAATTCAGTAATAGGCAACACAAATAAATCAAAGGCTTAGAAAGATTTTCATGTGAGGGAAAAAAAATTAGGATTATATAATTGATTCAGATGAAGTAAGTGAATAAATGCTACAGAGAAAACAAAGTCCTCTTACTCCTTTTAAAATTCAAGAGCAAAGGAATATTACAAAAATGGAAAGTAAAAAAATTTCAAATGGAAATATGTGAATTTTGTTTAATAAATAGCTTTTGGAACTTGGAACCACAAGACACCATGGTGAAGAACTTACACTCACGTTTACTTAGGTAAGAAGGACATCATTATGTAAAGAAAAGATTCCTCCCACCACTTTATTTTCCTTCTTCTTCCCCGAAAGACAGAAAATCTAATTTTTCTCAAGGTTTAAGGTACCAGATCAATTACAATCTCACAGCATATTTTGAAAAAGAAAGAAAGCTAACTATATTATCTCAATACGTAAAAAATATTTTACCTATCTCCTTGTCAAGAGTTTGCCAAACAGCAGATCAGGTCAATCAGCCTGCTTAGAATAATCTGAAGTTTCTGAAGTTTGCCAGAGTTACGGAGTAAAGGAGTAGTGGGGGTACTGAGAAGGGTGAGAAATTTCAGGGAGCTGACCCTTACTTGGAATCGAACCAACTGGTAAAAGTCCTGCAGCAGAGTCTGAGCAGTGAAACCAGTCACCTGGGCTCCGTGCCCTCGAATCTAACTTGGACATCTAGACAGAAATGTCCCCCAAGTGGAATGAATGCCTGCCCTTATACTTCCACATGTGATTTATGAATGGAATTGCCCTAATCGTTAAGAAGTTGAATTCAAGTTTAAGGTAATACCATAGCATGCATTTAAATGTCAATTAAAAAAAGAAAAAAAAAAAAAAAAGAAAAAAAAGGAAAAAAGCTAACATGAAACAGGCTGGTAACTGTTACAGACTCACCTACACAGACAAAACTTGTGTGACACTCCATCTCACGTGACACCATCCTTTCAGATGGCACTCAGGACATGTAAACAAGCCTTACTACCTTACCATGTTTGATTCATGCAAAAATTCTGTAACAAGCTGTTAAGTATAGTTTCCTGATACAAAAGTACTACACCATTCAAAACTACTTAAAATACCGAAGATTTGGTTTGGTCCATTTATTTAATTTCTTTACTATGTGAAAAACCTGCATTGCTTTAGAATCTAAAATGCTTAGCATACATATACAAACCATCATCATTGGTATCTGATGTGTCACAGCCAAGCACAGTAATCCAGCTACCAGCCTGCCCGATTATAAATAGGCTGCCAATCCGGGCAGCAGCGGCAGCAGCAGCTGCCTCATCATTCTGCTTTCTCCCTCCCTTTCTATTAGATTTCTAGCATGATACAGTGATTTCTGCATGTTTGCTCCACACTCTGTAATAGGTGTGACGGGCACAAGCACAAATATGTTTGTTTTTAAGATTAGTCACAATGAACACAACTCTGTATCAACCTGTTATTGTTTACCCAAATTATATACATGTACAGGCTAACTGGCCTGCACACTTGTATCGGCTGTTACAAATTAAATGTTTGGTCTTATAATCCAGCCGTCTTCAGAAAACCAGCTAAACTGCCTGTCCTACCAGACACTGGGAAATAACACATGCACCTGAACACTGAAGCCTGCAGCAACAACCACCACAAGACGCAGCCCAGTCTGTGACTCTTTATCACGCAAGCCCCACAACCCATAAGACTCACTGAGGTGCTTACTCATGTACCAGCATAATGAAAAGTGTGCTCAGAATCTGCCAGCTCATTGTTAAACTATGTACAAACAAATTCAAAATTACAGTCAAAACCAACTTATTTCTGATGTTATGCACAAAAACACCATAAAAATACTTTATCATAATTAATATTCTGGAATAATTATTATAAAGGATGACTCTCAGAGTATAATTCTTATTACTAAAATTATAGTAAGTGATCTCTGCTTTTGTATTTACAACACATTAAGTCTTGACACTGGTCCTGCTTGAACACTTTTACTTTCTGTCCTTAAAGTATTTTTTCTTGACCATGGAAAAATTACTGGGTCAGATGAGTATCAGTTGTATCTCATCCTGCTGGCAAGACTGTGTGTTCAGATACCACAATACCTGACATCATTATTACAAGTTGTAGCGGTGTTTTTAAGACTATGTATGCAAGTGAAAATGTTCTTGAAGGGCTGTTAATGGATGTAACACTCCAACAAATTAGGAATGCATTCACAGTTCTTCTACATGCTTCTTGGCTGAAAAGTTCCAAGTCCGGTTGGTTTAGTGGCTATTTCCAGCGAAGGCACATCATTTCATTTCAATACAGACATATTTTATTACACAGACTGTATTTGAGAATTTTCAATGGGATCAATTAAAGATGACCTTTCCTACTGCATGCTTACTCTAAAATACTGAAATCCACACATACAACGCACTTAGTGGTGCCTAATGTCAAGTTCAAGAAAGCTGGAAGCAGCTCTTGGCAAAAGACATCAAGTTACAGAGCATTGTCATTGCTCAGGGTTAATCTTACGCTTTCCTCCTTCTGGAAGCAACACAAGTCTGATCTGTTTGCTTCAGATTTTTCCAGACAGGATGCTACCTCTACAGCCAAAATAGTTTGTACTGATTAAAAAAAAAAAATTAAGCCTAGACCTGACTATCTGATCATGTGCTCTTAACACAGTGTTAACAAGATCATGCCGAGCTAAAATTTTCAGGACAGATGCCTAAATTTTACTGACTGCAGTATCAGTATAAGTGACATACAAGTAACAAAAAAATAACATGCAGAGCTTTTCACTTAGCGTTCAAGTTTTGTCAATATTAGCTTGTAAGGATTCCTACTGCTGCCCAGGCATTTACTGATAGCACTCATCATACAGAAATTCATTAGTAACCTTTGCAAGAGTAGCGTAAGTCCTGAAGTTATACCTGTTTAAACCTGTAATATAGCACCAAGACACAAACATACTAGTTGCTTTCCAGACAGCTTGGGCTCCAGCAGATATCATCTTACAAGTCTGGCTAAAACCATTTCAGAAGTTATTGTTCCCCACTCCTAGTTTTATGTTCTCCTCTGCAGAGAAAAACTTGAGGCCACTTTGCTCCAAGTTTTGTCATTATCAGCTTGAAAAACATTTGAAGCATTTGATTAGCTGAGGTGCAGAACACATAGCTGCAGCTGGTAACATCTTAAATTATTCTAGACATTTTTGCAAAAGGGTATCTGTCTAGGCACTTAAGATGAGTTGGTAATATAAGCAGCAAACAGTTTATAGATACAGCAACAGAAGTTACAGAAAGAGGAATAATAAACAGGAAATACTATGTTTTAAAAATACAGCCCAACTAGGCTCCATAAAAGCAGCAGAGAAGAAGTGTGCTCTTAAATGGGACTTAAATGTGGACAAGCTAAGCACCTCTACAGAGGAGTCCTAGGAGGTCAATCGATGCATAGATGGTAACATGGAAGATGACATGGAAGTGACTGCTCAAGAAGTGACAGATGGATGTGTGGGAACATTAAAGAAGTGGAGTGGGTGGGGGAGAGACAGGAAACTCGATGAGGGAACATAAGTAAGAAAGGGCAGAGTTATGTGGAACTTTGAAAGTACTGAAAGGAGCTCAAATCTGATGCAAATATGGATGGTGAACAGTAGGGGGAATACAAAAATAAGAGTGACAATTAAATCAGCAAGCAGGAAGGATTATTTTAACAGCTACATGTTAGGAAGTGAAGAAAGTCTCTATTCCTTCTGTCATAATAGACATGTCTAGAGCAGAGCTGGAGATACTGCAGTGGTTAAGACATGGCGTGGAATGAGGCTTGCCCATAGAGATACCAAAAAAAGCATGACTTAAGATGCTAAGAAAGCAAGCACCAGATTTATAACTGACCTAGATGACTACGACCGATGGAATGAACATACTAAAAAAATCTAAAAATTGCACACCTGCACAGTGTAGAAATCAAAGACTGTATTGTCGGTAGCAAAAAAAAAAGACAGAAAACTAACACTCTGGGACAGAAAAAGGGCAAAAGATGAAACTTTGGCCCCACTGAAATAAATAGCAAAATGTACACCAGCTTCAATGTTATCAGGATTTTACAAAAGGGGTAATTTTTCACCATTTTTAAGCTGATGACATGGTATCTGACAAACATCATATGAATGACTGCCTAATACTGGAAAATGGATCTGGAGATAACATGGAAAAGCAGAATAAAATATAGCTTCTGAATGGAAAAGCAGAATAAAATGTAGCTTCTGAATACATTCATATTAGTAAGATTTCATGAAATATCTGGAGGAGATTCAAGAGGTTGTGAAAGGAGCTAAAAATTTTTTCCACTTTCCATTAGCTGAGTACCAAACCTCAGACAACCTTCACTATTCACATCCTAACTTAAAGCAGAGTTCTGAAGTTTTAATTAACCAGTTTTACCAATGTTTAGGAACAAACAGGACTGTATTTATATTTCTGATAAAAGACTGGAGTATGAACACTGAAATATTTTGCAAAAAGGTCTGCACTATATTTTGTTCCAAAAGAAATCAAGGGATTGGCTATAATTTCACATACCATGCCATTACACCTGCTGCAATCTTTAAAAACTAATTTAAAAGTTAAAAAAGACAAATTTTCCACAAGGGTCTAAATGACCACAAAGTCTGTTTTGTGTTTGCAGAAGGTGAGCTGGCACTTCAAAGTCTGTACCTTCATCAAAGTCAGGAAATTATAATTTTGGAGATTTATTCCATGGCTCCTCTTTAATATTAAATGGGCAAAACCAAGCTGACTACAAATAAGATGTATTCTAGAGAGAACTAAGACCTACAAAAAGCAAGATTAACAACTCTTCCCACAATTAAAAAACAACAAAAAAAAACACTATTAAAAGCAGTTTTGTTTGGAGAGCAACTCCTGTGTTTGCAACGTGTATAATACATTAGAATCAATAAAGCTGATCAGAAGCATAAATTATCTTTACACAACTAGAATGAATTACAAAAGTTGGCAAAAAATACAAAAAATAATGTTATTTTATAAATAGTCTGGTTTAACTACTCCTACAGTTGTTGTTAGTGGCATGTTTCAAGGATTTTTCTTTTACTTTCTCTTTCACCTATGGACTAAATCCCTGAGCTACTGTCATGTTTCCAGTTCCCAATATTCTAAGACATTTTTTCACCGATTGCAGTGGGTATTCACCCTAAAGTGATTTCAAGAATTTTCTGTATTTTCTAACTGACATCTTTCCAAGTATGGTTGAGAGTTTCACTTCCGAATAGGTGAAAATTGAGAGCAGGACCAATAGCATAGCTTAAGACCACCCCCACTTCCACTAAGAGCCTGCATCTTTACATTAAGGAAAGAAATACACTACACAGTTATTCATGCCTTACATACGAATCTTAACTTACAAATATTCTTCAAGTTCTTTGGTTGGTGTAGCGATTACAAGAGATGTGAACCCTGTCACCTTCCTACTATTCAGTGTCTTCAAGAGTCAGCTATCTGTACTGCTCACGATGACTGCTGGGAACGCGGCTCTGGAGGCTGCTGTGCGCAGCCAGCCCAGGGCTGGAGCGTGTTTCTGTGTCCTCCTCTGCCCAGTTTCCATTTCAGGAGCTACTGCTTCATCTTCCCTGACAACAGAGGTAAACTTGCTATTTAAAAACATCAGGGGAGACTTAGGGTCCGATAATTCTATTTCTCAGTGATGGTACATATCGGTATTCAGAAAATACAAGAATTTTCCTTGGGAGGCTTGATTCTATACCAATTCAAGTGAACAGAAAAAACATTGATTTTAACTGATGAGAATCGAGTCTAAGGAGGGGCTTGAGCATGCTACACCGAATAATTGTACCGAATAATTACCCATACCCACACAAATGCTCTTTCTGGGATTGATACATGAGCTAGAAATGACTATAACATGTAATATTCTGGTCCATTTAGTAGATGTGACTTTCACTGCAAGTTTTGTAAACTCTTATAATTAAATACTGCTGAATGTATCCATGCAGAAGTTATCTAATCAAAATTACATATTTCGGCTTCGTATCAAGTAAAATTCAAACAAACTTTGAAAGACACTGTTCAATAATTTTGATCTAATTTTTTATCTTCTGTCAATTTACACATCCTGCTTTAAAAACATGGGAAAATATTTGTCTAGACAATATTTTTCTTTTTTATTTTTGGTCCAGCATTTCTCCTCCTAAGCTGAAATTAAGACAACTATTTCTAACACAAAAAAAAATGTGTCTGTCCTTTGTAGCTCAGCTTAGTTTCTGCCATCATTGTACAGAAAGACGTCCTTACAATTGAGCAGAAGCGAATGTTCAATAGTTACCAATGACACAAGGCCAGTAGATGGAGCATAGTATGATGGCGCTTGTGGCAACTAGCCTTTTCTTTTCCCCCTATGCATTGTGACACATGTATAGTATACTTAGCTTGCCTGTCAGATACACCACCATGTAAACAGGTCAGAATTTTAATCAAAAAACTTTGAATATCATTTTCCGTGGCATTTTTACTCTGTTGTTCATTAGTGGTCTAGAACGCACTGAAATTTTCTGAATGAAAAATGTAAATTGATGTGCAAGTTAGCCATTCTATGCACTGCACTTATATACCTATTATTTGTCCTAATTTCACGCCACTTTTCTTTCTGCTTCTGTCCTTCCAGCACACCAAATGATGAGAGCTCCCTCTCATTACTAAATAACTAAAATCTATTACCAAATTTCCATTGTCTTCTACTAGTTTTTTTCCTAAAAGCAAAGGAAAACAATCACAAAAGAGAAAAAGACAAACAAAAAATAAAGAACCATTGGAAGATATCAAAATCTGTAGTTTTCTAGATTGTTGAAACTCCCCTGAAGAAGCTCAAAACTTTAAAAATAAGATTAAGAAAATTTGTCTGCATGAAGATTACCATGAGTAGATCTGACTCCATTTTCTTCCCTTCTGCACTTTATAGCATGAAAGTATGTTCCAGATTCACACATGAAATTACTAAACACTGAGACCTTGTCCAAAATAGGCATTTATATTTGTAGGCTCCTCTACACAGCCAGTTCTCCCACCTACACACATCTAGATGGTGTCCAGACACTGAACAGTCACTATGGCATTACACTAAACCAACTATATTAAAGCAGAATTTGCCATTGCTCATGTAAGAGCAACCGAAGTAAGTTATAACACTCACAACCTTATCCCTATTGCTTACAAGGCAATTTAACACTTCAAAGCACCACACAAACTTTAACAAATTAATCTGGATAGTCTTTTATAAGTTATTCTACACAAGTAAATTCTACAAAGTAGGAATTCTACATTCCACAACTCTACATGTTGGAACAATTTTTGTGCTTTCACTTCATGCATTGGGGAATAGAATCTTCATTTACTTGACTTCCAGCATAATTACTTCTGAATGAATTAGTTAAAGTGAATAAGAAAACAGCAGAACAAGATGAATGATGTCCATATCACAATACTTCACTTTTTTCCCATTCGCAGCCTTCTTCACGTGGGTTTTTACAGAAACCCTGTTCTTCAATGAAAAAAGATTTTAGAATTTCCTAAGAGTCATAATAATCCCTGCAGTTACACACTCTAACTCCTGGATACCTATCTCATCCCACTTTATTACTGCTGGGAAACACGATAAGAATTATATCTTTTAATACTGTGTACTTCAGAGAGGATGAGTTCCAATGTAGATGGCCCTTCATGGTGAAAATACTGCCCGTCCCTTCCTTCCTGCCCTTTTCTGGAGTATTTGCTAAGTCCTGTTACAGCCACTGATTTGTATGATACTGCAAAAGATGTGGTCCTTCAGATAAACCAGTCCCAAACCACCTGGAGCTTTAGGTGCTAACACTGTCATATGGAATCCTCAGTCCAATGTCTTCTCTTCCCAAATGCTCACTGACAGAAGAGAGCAAGCCCAGACCCATAGCAGCTCTCCACCTGGATGTAAAAGAGAGTGCAGAAATATAAAGCAGAAGGTTTCATGTACTCCTCTTCCAGATCAAAGTCTCTACTTGGTTAAAAAGGAGCCGTCCCAGCTCCCAGACTACACTTCAAGCTTTTTACAAACAGCTGTTGCACAGCTGAAATACTGAAAACAAGTTCTCTCCTCTCTGTGTGGGGGCTGTCAAGGTATCTAAGGTTCAGCTGAATACATCTACAGACAAACACTGCCACATAATTCCCCAGTTTTGATGTAGCATTACATGCACACAATGAAAACTGCCAAAAGATTCATATTTAAAGAAAATGACCCACTTTCAAAAATCAGCAGTTTTTGTTCCAGGTGAAATATGAATATTTATATCTAGAAATGATGATGCCAGAAGCAAACATTCCAAGCAGGAGTACTGATGTGAACAATTCACTTAGGCACCCTGAAGAACAATCCTGTACTAATTTTACCAGCCCTCAAACTGCAACTTGTAGATGGGGTGGCTACGTGTGAGAAAACAATGAAGAATTAATCTCTTCTAGAACCTTAAAATGTACATTTAATGATTTATATCCGAACATTTAATAATTTCATTTGCAGCAAATCAAGGGAACTGTGGAAGTCTGGGTTTGTGGTTAACAGCTTCAAACCTGTATCCATCTCTGTCATGCACTAAAACAAAGCTTTCTCATTGGGCACTATGTTTCAGGCCAACATAAACTTATCACAATGACACTGAAATTCATTTCCAACCTGAGATCAGTTGCTTGAAAACAGATTGATCATGACAACTCTTAATACTGCTATACTTACAGAAAAAAAGCTGAGAAACATTATACCCTATCCAAACCTGCACAAAAAAAAATATTGTATCAAGTTCTTCTGTCTAGATTATGAGTTCTTTAAATGCAAAAGAAAGTAAAACTCTTTGCTAGCCTTCGATAAGCCTTCTTTAAACTGATCGTCCTGTTGCAAGGATCTTCAACTGAGCTTAAAAACACTACTTTAATACTAAGGCATATGTATTTGACAAGTATGTATTGTTAAAATGCTACATCCTACAAAGTTTACACTTACAATTAGCTTAGAATTCATTTTAACTGCTTTTGTTGGGAGAGGAGCAGGGGTCCTGCAGAAGCTGTTTTTCTTCCCTTTCTTAGATATGCTATTTAAGAGATGCCACTCCACAGCACTTGTACAAACATTACTGCCTAATGAAAAAGCTTTTATTGCCTTGCTCATGTTTTCCCTTGGAAAACTGAAAAGACCAGAATACATCTGAAAGTTTTTCCACATAAAGGAAGGATTTAAAAGAACACAATCATAAAAAGAAATCTTTTTGAAAAATTAGAAGACGTACTGGGGTAATGTTCCTGCATAGCCAGAGTCTATACGGACAGCAGGGTGCTTCTGTATCCATGCCAATGTGTGTAACATCAGATTACTTGTATTTAATAGTAATGTAGCTCTTTGCATCATCTAGATAGTTTGTAAACAAAAAATGAATGTATCTCAGTGACTTAGCCATTTTATGAAATACTCTGAACCATGTTTAATTGATCAGCAATCTGGCACAGAGAAGCAAAAGGCTTTTGTAAGCGTAACCAGTGAATAGCAGGAAAGTAGGAATTAGAATTCAGAGCAGTTTCTACCTTCCAGACTAAGATTTTTTTTGCCTACTCACTGAACAGAACATGCTGCAAAAGTGTTCTGTGAAGAGAGAATATGGTGAAATAGTAAGGGGAAAATATAGACAGTAAACATCTTCTGTTTTCCTGTTTCAATACATTTGCCAACGAAGATTATCAAAACCATAGTTCGCTCTTACCCCCTTGCTCTCAGTAGCACTCTCTCAGTTCTTTCCTTCTCTCAAGCAACTGAGAATCACCCTGTGAGCAGCTGGGATGCTATAGAGTGAACAGTAGAGATCAGTGTATCGTACATGCAATTAAATTTTAAACCAGCCTTTTGAGGGCTCTGGTTAAACAGGAAGCCCACTATTTCCCTTTGCATATTTATCATTTCAACAGCTCTAGAAATCAAACTTTCACATGTGAGTATCCCAGATCAGGAGGCTGTCCACATTACAGAGCACCCATGTGCCCTCTGCACAGCCACTGGTGCCCCGATATACCCTCTGTCATAGCAGTGGGGGAAATACCTCCGGGCTCTTCATACTGAAACTCTTTTGACTCCTTCTCAGTCAACTGTGCAAAATCTAGAAGAATTTGCAGATAGGATAAAGAAGTATGTAAGTTACAGGAAAACACTGGAGATCTTACATTGCTTATCATGCATCCAGACTACAGACAGGCATCTGCCAGTTAAATGAAATTCACATTTGAATCCGCATCTGCAGCAAGCAAGTCAAGAATTAAATCATGTCACGTCAGATGTATATACACAGACTGTTATAGGACTCAGACCACACTTTTAAGTTCGAGTGCCAACCCACCCGCTAGGTCACACACCCTGTTACAGCTGGATGGTCCCTCTAGCCAAAGGCACACACAGTTGTCCAGCATGAAGAACCATGTAGTCCCACTATCAACACAGCAGAAACTAGAGGGGAGGCTTTTGCTGGGAGTTTGAAGCAAGGCTAAATCTCACACCCCCAGCTGGACATAAGAAGGGCTTTCATTTCTACACCACCACACCCTTAGAGATGAGATAAAGTATCTCCCATGTTATCACTGCAGTGAGCTAGAATGACAGGCATCCACATTCAGGCCAATGTGCCAGCAGGGATGCTGTACTACTAGATTCCAGTTACTCTCTTCTCATAGGCAACAAACGACACTGCTGACAGGATTTCAGGCCCTAGTACAGGTTGCTTTTGTGCTGTATGCATTAAGTGATATGCTTTTCTCAGTTTAAAACTTGCCTACCCTTCTGGATACATGAGGGAAGCTACAAGAAAACGTCAGAAAACCATTGCAATGCAGTGACCGCAGTGTTACTCAGAAGTGGGCTGATTACAAGGATAAGTGTAAATGGATACTGGCCACGCTTAATAGAGGCTCCTAGCTGCAGTAGGGAAGGTGAGCTTCAAGCCACACCAACTTCAGTGAAAGTGGCTGTATGCATTTGTGCGGAAATTTGTATAGAAATAGGAGTGCAACACATGAGAACAAGCCAGGTAAATTCTGTAATAAAAATATACACCAAAGAAACAATTTTATTTCTCTTTCATTAAACTTTACAGGCAGCTTTGCTATTGTGAAGTTTTACTGATTCCCCAAAGTTTGCATCTTGTCTTGTTTTACGACTGCATGCATCTGTGTTTTAAGAGCACGAGTAAGTCCTTTAGCAGTTAGTTGTAGAAGGTTATGTAGTTAAATCAAGGATTTTTAAATGCTTCAAATTCTGAAGAGCATTTTTAAGTTATTGATACTTATCATCTATTGTGGTTTGCTCTTAAAGAGAGGAAGTCTACCTTTAAAAACTACCTAGTTTTTACTGCACAATGGTAAGCTGTGCCCTTCTGTAGTTACGCCTTGTAATTGAAAACCCCGCTTTTTGCAAGCTTTAGCCAGCATTCAGCATGACAGATTATGAAGCCACATGCTATCCCATCATCTTTCTCTGTGCTTCTTGGAGGCTTTTTCCTCTCTCTACATGTCTGCATGAGAGTGCGTGCTCTTCAGTCAATTCACACACATCATTGAACAGCAAGAGCACATGTCTAGGCTCACAGCAGGGGGGGTTAATTAACTGTACAAGGGACAGAGCTAGCTCTAGAGCTATCTTTTACACATATACAGAGAATAAATACAGCTAATCTTCAAGAAAGAATAGAGTAAGTTTCGCACTCCTCACTCACAAAAAGACTAATTAAAAAAATACAAGTTTAGCAGCAGCTCTGGACTAGACTTGCCTAAGAAAGAACTCATCTCAAGCACTGCCACTGGCATGCTCAGATCAGGACTCTTTCAGACTGGAATAAGACCTTGCAGATGGACAAATGAAAACATTTACCTCCTTGTTGCAGTGCTTGCTCACATCTACTGCAGTTAATAATGGTTGGATGCACAAGAGAAGAGCACTCGTTGCATACTTTCTTAATAAGAGTCGAAAGACAACAGGGTAACAAAAACTGTTTGCATACAGCTCCACTCTTCTGGTTGTTAATGCTAGCAGAGCTGCAGCATTGTTAATGCAGAAGAGTTTCAGAAAAACAACAGTGCAGCATTCTAGGAAGATGTTTTGAAAACAATGGATAGAGCTTTCCAGCCCAGGAAAATAAATTGTCAAGTATATAAACGAACATATTAAGACTGATGGCACATGCATTGAATTCAGACAGGGATACTAAGTAATACAAATGGGAATACAACCATTACACTTTTATTCAAATGATGCAAGTCCAGGCCATCAATCCCTTCTGGGAGACTGGCATCACTCTGTATTCATGAAGTACATGTGTGCTTTGAGCAGAAGGTTGGACGAGATGACCCCTGGAGGTCCCTCTGTACCTTAAGTTTTCCATTTACCATATTCCATCAAAACACCAATTATGGTATCAGCCCTGAATGCACATTACAAAAATAAAACTTGCATTATATGCTCTTGAGTATACCCTGTGCCTGAACTTCTCAATCTTTTTCACTTTCCTGTGTCATAACAATCTTATTTCTCATCATTGAGGCGTAACTCACTTCTAAGAAGCATCCTGTAGGAGTTGGTTCAATTCCAGAGACCCAGACTATCTGCTCTATTAACAGTGCACTTTAGGGGGAAATAATATAACAAATGTAAGCTAGGGTCAAAGGATGTTTCCTGCTTCCTCCTTGTGAAGGAGCCTACTCCTGCCTACTGTCACAAATGTCTCAGTTTCATGCTCTAGACTCTGAGGATCTGGGCTGAAGACAGGAGGAGACTTTTCTTGGGGTTTCTTTTTTCATTCCATTGGTTTGGGTAGCTTGGTGGGGGATGGGGAGGGTTTTTGTTTGCTTTTAAGCTCTATTGTATTAGTCTTTGTCATTTACGATTCCTTTCTGGCTGACCTGGGTGCTGGTTTGTCTAGAAAGAACCTGACTGCATGAGCACACCAGTGAAGAATTACTGAGCACCATGTTACTTTCACAGATGTCTTTCCTCTCAGACATCCTTACCTCTCAGCCTACTACCATACAAAACAATTGTGATAGGGGTTTGGAGGCAGGGGGGTTGCAGAGAAGCAGAAAAATCAGAGGCTGCCCTGCTTGGGAAAGGCAGAGAAAGCAAAAAACCTCATACAACTGCCTGCCCCAGTTGGTAACGTGTATATATATTAATAACATATGCAATATTTTTTAACCCACACCTGTGACCAACTAAATCTGAATGTATTTTGTTTGTTTTGCTTTAGGATGCTTTGAGTTTCTTTAGCATTTTTTTATATCAGTTTCAAATATAACATTTATCATAATTGCTGTGTACCAATACACAATATAGATATGCTACAACATTAGACTGAAGCCACACTCTAGAATTCCTGATTCTGAAAATAATTGCATGTCTTACTGCTAGCTTTCTGTTAAAGACTCAGCTACAGTTTGAAACTGAGTGCAAGAAAGTCATCTTCCTTAATAGCTCGATCCTGTGTACATGTAAAGTAAAAAAAAAAGACAAGAAACTACTTCTTTTCAAAGGAATATGAATTTACTACTTTTTATTTCTGTTGAATCAACTCTACAGAACTTGGAAGAAACAAATTTTTATATTCCAATTTATGCCTTAGGAAAAAAAAAGGCAAAAAAACAAGCTCCAAGTGCAGGACAAAATTTTCTCTGTAGCTATGCCTGTGCAAGACCACTGCAAACAAAAGCACGTGTGGAAAATTCACATCTTTTCCTACAGAATTTAGAGTTTTCCTCTTTTTTAATAATTGGGCAGTGGGAATGAAGATACCCAGAGGGGACTATCATTTAGGTCTGATTTTCTGTTATCTATGAATAATTTTATTCAAAACTAAAGATTAATGCATAAAAAAAAAGACCCTGTGTGAGATTTCAGAGACACCTTGTTACTTTCTGCTTAACTCCAGTTTACATGGTCCATACTGAAACACTCAGAACTTGCAACAGAAGTTCTCAGACAGCATTTAAAAGTTCTGACTCAGACCAATTCAATTTGAGGTTTGCTAAAAAAAAAAAAAAAAATCATAAGGTCTTAGAATTCAGGTTGCTCTCTGCTGTCAAACAGACTGCAAAAAAATTTTCAGCTCTGTTCTTCCTATGCACAACCTAAGTTATATGAATTCGGTTCTTCAAAGAACACTCACAAGAATCATTTTAGACTATTTCTTTGTGTGTTTAATCTTCATAATTCTTGTGTTAGGTTATACTGAAAATAGCGTCAATGGTGACAAACAAAACTCAAAGCTCTAACAGAAATTTTTTATGTGCAACTGTAATAATCTCTATCCTCTATTCTTAAATCCCAGTCATTCAGGACTACTGCCACATTTGCTGTGTCTACTTCTCGCACAGGGCTGCTGCGTGGATTAGCTGTTCCCATGGGAGAAGCAAGACAGACACAGTCTTCCTTCCTTTCTACCATTCAGGATCTGCAGGTATATTTACGAAAACTGCACCCCTGAAAGAAGAGACTGCCAAACCATAGATGGTTCAAAGCTGTAGTTACACAGCTGTTAATTCCAGAATAAATTCAGGCAGCTGTCAAATGGAAGGGTGAAACAGCTTTTTGTTTCAGCCCTTCCTTTCCACCACTTCCCTTATGCCAGAAGCAGCATGCATTCAACTGCACACAGGCCTAGTGAGCACACTGGATCATGCTCAAGACTGGCACATCTGAGAGTTAATCTTCAGTCAGATAATTTGTTGACTCCACTTACAGCACAGCAACAGGAACATTAATTTTGGCACAAGAGAGGGGCAGGAATAAGCAGTTAGACCAGGCGAGAAGGCAGGTCATTACTTTCAGCAGCAGTCTTAATTTGATGCTTAATCAAAGCAACCAAATAATCACAAACTATGGAAACACAAGGTAAGGGACCCTAACCCCATTTTGCCTCTGAAGCATGGTGAATTTCATGCCTTGGAAACACAGAAAAGGTTCCAGAGAATGACAAAATAAAGAAGTGCAACCTGACTTTCCTCACTTCTGCGCAGTGCCTCAGTGAACTCCAGATAATGACACTACAAAGTGTTATCATCAGTCCAACCACAGGATGTTCCTATGTAGATATTGCAGCAGCTTGCTTACGGTCTTTCAAGGACCATTAGGAAAAGACAAAGAAAACAGCAGTTTTTAAAAAAGCAGGTTTGGGGTGCATTTTTAGTACAAGATGAACATTTATTAAAAAAGCAGGTACTTCTCTGGTCTGAGTTATCACAGGCCTGTTGCAAAAATAAAAGCACCAAAGCTTCTCACAGAAATGTTTATCTTTTATAATGGGCAAAATAGACAACGTGAGATTAACTCATTCTATAAAATATATGCCACACATCAATCGATTAGATGATTTATTGAAATGAACTCAGCCCTACAAAATAAAAGATTTCAAAACAACCTGTACTTTTAAGACAGGCAAGGTAACAGAATGCACAGGGGAAAAGATATTTCTTATCACCATGACACTTGCTATCTATTTTTCCCCCACTTGCTTTCTATAGAACTTAACTTGTCCCATGACCAAAGCAGTGGCAATACAAACATTAAATTACTTAAGGCCTAATAATAGGCAATTTTTATTTCTTAGGTCAACGCATTAGAGGACTATTGTCTTCACTGCTTTCCAAGCACAGATGTGAGAAGTTGCACATCTGAAGGCCAGGCCTGCTTCATGGACATTACACAACTGAAAACCACCAGTTCCAACAGGATATGCACAAGCTGAACCATTCTTTCAGAGGATACACCCCACTCCTCCCTCTGCAGTTTCTCTTCTTTCCTGACCCTCCAGCAACAACACTTTGGCTGCAAGAAGGGTTTCACCTCCAGGGAACAGTAGCCCAAGCAGGGATGAGGCGTAGGTAACAAGCGCAGCACAGCTAGACAGCTTTCCTTAAAGGCAGGTATGAAAGAAGTAATGGGTGCTGGGAAACACTGAGCAAGTCCAGCTGAGATGAGCAACCTGTGCTGCACCTGTCTTGAAGAGGTTAAATTACTTTCGGATGCAACAGCTCTTCTAATCTGAATTCATGTACCAAAGGCAAACTTTTCTCTTGGCATCAACAGACATCTGATGTCCTGACTTCTTCAATGTGGGACAGTAAGCTACAGTCAGAGGTATGAGTGCTGCCTTCCCGTCCAAGAACGGGCCAAGCTCCTACTAAGTCTTCAAACAAGAGCATGCATACCCCATATCCAAACCCACTGGAAAGAGAAAATACCCCAGTACCACAACATCGATCTTGGTTTAAGCTTCCCCCTCAGGACCGGCTGTTAACTGGGCTTCCCCCTTGGGCCTCCTCAGTTACTTTTGGTTCAAAGACACACTTCTCTCTCTGGTCAAAGTTAATTGCATTCATCTTCCAGCCTGACATGGCAGTAATTATCCCGAGTCTTAGTGGAGAGTTTTATCAAGTGAGTGCAAGACTTTTTCCGGCACTCGGCATTTCCGTCTGGCCTTAGCATTTGCCACTGCTATTAGACACTCTTAGAGGAAAACTTAACTTTATTATAGAAATTTATATAACTAATTTCCAAAATATTAGTCAGGGAGGGATGGGAACAGGGCTCTGTTTTCCACAAATGGACTGACTACCCCACCAAGCCCAAGAAAGCACAGATATTACTCTCTCCTGTGGGTTGTAGGAACAGCTATTAAAAAGAAAAAAAAAAGAAAACAACAAAAATACCCCCAATCGCTTGCATGCCTCAGATTGGGGTCAAATTCCAGTCCACAATGCATTTCTCCTCTCATGCAGAATTTTATGAGAGATCACATCATCGATCAGTCAAACCTTGTCTTTTTAAAGAACAGACTTCAGCTCAGGTGGTCTCAGAATATTTAACAGGGTGCGAGATATGTAACTAAACACAGAGAAACCCTAAGTACCAGAAGTGGTAGAACAAAATTTTCGTCTCAGCATTTTCTAGTCTTAATCAGCATATTGCATGAGTAGATCATTAATATTTTAAAGTCAAATAAAGGATGTAATGAAATTTTGGAGACATCTGACCCACTAAAATATTTTTGAAAGCTAAGGCACAAAATGACTGTATGTGTGTCAGTTAAGTGGGTCTCCTGCTAACCCAGGAGAGGTCAGAAGGGAAGCTAACTATTTGCTAAGTGCCATAATTCACTTCCTGTTTAAAAACACGTTCCTGAAAAGAGAAATTACATACACTTTTAAAGCTAGCAAAACAGCTGCCTTTAAAGATGTAAACAAACAAACTATGAAGGTGAAGAAGATTATATCACCTGCAAGGCTTCAAATCATAGAAAGGCTTGGGTTGGGAGGGACCCTTAAGGACCACCTAGTTCCAACCCCCTGCCATGGGCAGGGACACCTCCCATAGACCAGGCTGCTCAAAGCCCCGTCCAACCTGGCCCTGAGCACTTCCAGGGATGGGGCACCCACAGCTCCTCTGGGCAACCTGGTCCAGTGCCTCACTGCCCTCATAGTGAAGAGTTTCTTCCAACTCTCTCATCTAAATCTACCCTCTTTAGTTTAAAACCACTACCCTTTGTCCTATCACTACACTCCCTGACAAAGCGTCCCTCCCTCTCCAGCTTGCCTGCAGGCCCCCTTTAGGTACTGGAAGGCTGCTGCAAGGTCTGCCCGGAGCCTTCTCTTCTCCAGGCTGAGCAACCCCAGCTCTCTCAGCCTGTCTTCATCGGAGAGGTGCTCCAGCCCTCTGATCATCCTCGTGGTCCTCCTCTGGACTCACTCTAGCAGGTCCATGTCCTCCTTATGTTGGCGACCCAGAGCTGAACACAGTACTCTAAGTGGGGTCTCACAAGAACGGAGTAGAGGGGCAGAATCACCTCCCTCGACCTGCTGGTCATATTTCTTTTGTTGCAGCCTAGGATACCATTGGCTTTCTGGGCTGCAGGCGCACATTGCCTACTCACATTGGGCACATTGGCTGATGAGAAACTCAAGTCCTTCTCCTCCGGGCTGCTCTTAAAGCATTCTCTGCTCAGCCTGTATTTGTGCTTGGGATTGCCCTGACCCAGGAGCAGGACTTTGCACTTGGCCTTGTTGAACTTCATGAGGTTCATAGGGACCAACTCTAGAGCCTGTCAAGGTCCTTCTGGATGGCATCCGTTACCTCCAGTGTGTCAACCACACCACACAGCTTAGTGTCGTTGGCAAACTTGCTGAGGGTGCACTCAATCCCACTGTCCACGTTACTGACAAAGATGTTAAATAGCACCAGTCCCAATACCAACTCCTGAGGAATGCCACTCGTCACTGGTTTCCACCTGGACATTGAGCCACTGACTAACTGAGTGAGAACATCCAGCCAATTCCTTATCCACCAAGTGGTCCATCCATCAAGTCCATGTCTCCCCAATTTAGAGACAAGGATGTCATGTGGGACAGCATCAAAGGCTTTGTACAAGTCCAGGTAGATAATGTCAGCTGCTCTTTCCTTATCCACCAATGCTGTAACCCCATCACAAAAGGCCACCAAATTTGTCAGGCATGATTTGCCCTTTGTGAAGCTGGGTTAGCTGTCCCCAGTAACCTCTTTGTTTTCCTTGTGCCTTAGCATAGTTTCCAGCAGGATCTGCTCCATGATCTTGCCAGGCACAGAGGTGAGAATGACTGGCCTGTAGTTCCCAGGTCTTCCTTTTCTCCCTTTTCAAAAATGGGGGTTATGTTTCCCCTTTTCCAGTCCGTGGGAACTTCACCAGACTGCCACAAGTTCTCAAATATGATGGACAGTGGCTTAGCAACTTCATCCACCAGTTCCCTCAGGACCTGCGGATGCATCTCATCAGGTCCCATGGACTTGTGCACCTTCAGGTTCCTTAGACAGTCTTGAACCCAATCTTCTCTTACAGTGGGCGGTTCTTCATTCTCCCAGTCCCTGCCTTTGCCTTCTGTAACTTGGGCGGTGTGGCTAGAGCACTTGCCAGTGAAGACTGAGGCAAAAGAGTCAGTGATTTTCATTCAAGCAAGCTTTGAATAATTTGGAACCCACAAAACCATTCTGAGAAGAAATGCATGAAGTTTAATTCCATGTATCTGAGTACGGTTGATGTAAAACCTATTATGAAATTATGGAATAAAAATAATTTACATCACTGTTAATACAACAGCAAGATAAGTGAGGGCAAAAACTATTTACCTGTTCACCTTACAGAAGTGCTACATATGTTATTAACTTGCACTGTACATTAGTGCCGATGCTTTGAGATCATGCCTGGTTATCTTAGAAGAGGTACAAGCCTAATAAATACTGGCTCTTGTTCTGAAGGAATTATAGTTTTAAAATAGCATTTATATTCAAAACTAGAAACTAGAATAAAACAGTGCAATATTTCAAGTTCTAAACTCTTTTTGAACATGAGGACAATAACTGTTTCTTACTATTCAAATATAAAAATCCATATATTATACATGGAGTTAAACCTAACACTGCCACACTGCAGTTAATGTGATGTTACCACAGAAAAACAAGCAGGTACAATCTATTAGTGGACCACATAGTGCCACCCCCTGCTACCGCACAGCCATCCCACTTAACACTGGCTATTGTCCATGTTCTTGTTTTTAAAACTTAAGTTTTAGGGATACTGAAGCTGACATTTATATCACCACAATGCATCTCCCTAATGCAAAAGATAAAAGCAGTGCATTTGGATTTATTACCAAAAAAACACCAAAAAACCCAACATCTATAAGATGTGGTTTTGCCTGATTTATCCAGGAAAAATGCACTGTAAAGCATCAGTACATTAAACCCAGTTAGTATAGCTGTTTCTAAAAATATTTGGCTATTTATTTCCTCTCTTTTAAGTACTCAGGTTTTATGAGTGACATTATACCTAGCAATTCTTGGTGACATCAGAAAGATACCTTGCTTGTGGATCTGTCCAGATCACAGGCCAGGTTGCCTGACAGACCCTCCTGCCTGTTTGCAGTGGGTGCACTGTCTTGACTTCTTGTAGTGCCCAGAGTGCATTCCAGGTGTCGATTTCAATGGGTTCATGAAGACCTTTTTCTTTACACTTCTCAATATAAGTGGGATTTAAAGGCCTTCAGATTACAAAACTAAGAATAATAATGGAGACTTGGCTAACAATTAAAGTGGGTTCATATTTTACATTAATTGGACTCTAGCCATAGGATTCCTTGGATTTTAAGATCTGAATGACACTGACTGAGGGGCTGTCCCAACACTGCTGTTAACAGGAGATGCTGATAGCTCTAGACTACAGGTGTAGAGAATATTCCAATATCTGAAGCAAAAGACAAATTCATAACAGCTCCTAAAGACACAACTTCATATAACAATTAAACATCCTCTCAAAAAGATTTTTCCATTAACAGATCAAAATTCAATTTGTAGTATCTGTATTTCTCATCTAACAGAATTTTTGAGCCAAAAAAAAAAAAAGACCTTTGCAGAAACTTCATTCTTGACTGTTGAAACTATGTCAGACAAAAGCTAAGCAACTAGTAGAATACATTTAAACGTAATTTGGGATAAATTATCAAGCCTCTCACCAGTTTTCCATAAAGAAAATAATTATAAACTCCAAATCTGTTTTGTAATAGTTATGTCTAAGTGAATATTTAAAGGAAATTAACATACCCTAAGTTACAGTTACAGACAAAATCTTTTACACCATTTTTGTCTGTATCTATAAATACAAATTAGTCTCATTTGCTTCAGAAAAAGCAGCCTAACATCTGATTAAAATGAATCTTCTCTGCTACGTAGTATATTGTGCACCTACATGCTCTACACAGTAACTTCTGCAGTTCCTAAGGCTATGTTAAAAGCAGACCTACAACCAATGACAAATTTGGATAGGTACCCAAAAAACAGGGTAGAAGTTCAAAAGGATGGAATGATTTTCTGTTCTCTGAACAATAGGATAAATTGTCTGGACTTTTAAAAATAAAATATGAACATGCTGTAAACCACCTGTTTGACACTTAAATGATAGCCAGCTGCCCTGAAGAGGGCCATTTTCTCCATAAAGATATTAAAGCACCAGCACTGGTCTGGTAGCAGAAGAAGTCTTAACATTTAGGCAGAGCAAGATTTCACTTTTCATCCATTTCAAGGGGACAGTTTCAATGTTCCAGAGCATCCCAACGACTCATTTCTGAAGAGTCTCGCTGTATGGAAGAAACATCTATCAAACCAGCCTTCCAGTGCAGGATTCCTGCATATTAGAGAAGACAGTATGTTGAGAAAGCAGTTCGTTGTATGGCAGGCAGAACTGAATCTTAGAGAGCCAAGAAACCATTCTCGTCTGAAAAAAAAAAAGAAACTGAAAAGCTTCTTCTGTTTTCAGGTTTCAGAGAACATGGTACCTTTAAGACACACAACTTTAACTGCATAGCAGATAGATGTTAGGAGCTTAGCATTCTGGGCTGCTGTAAAACTGCTTCCCCCAAATGATTTACTGAGAACAGGACTGTTTCTGCTTCTTGCGATATACGACAAAATTTAGAATGAGTTGGAGAATTCACAAATGTAGTTTTGTGCAAGCCGATTGCTAAAGCATTTGTCACTAGCCCCAAGGTGTGCATGGAGCTTTTGAGGCTAGAAAGCTGCTGACACAATAATCAGGCACTTCCACACTGCCCTGGGCTGGCCGCAACTCTAAAGGACAAAGCGCTGCTCTGAAAAGCTGTCGTACTAGAACGAAATGAAGCAATTTATAAAGAGAGTGCATGGCTATGGAGCAAAACTCCGCAGGCCCAAAGACTGCCAAGTATTCAAATTTTCAGAAGTCTAAAAATAAAAGGATAGCCACTCATTCTGCAGGACATTAAGCAGCTCTAAAACATATTTCTTAAAAATTCATATCACATATTAGAGTTCCTATGCAATTTTTCTCTATATATTTTTGAAGGAAAAATAAGGTAAACATGTCCAGCCTTCTATGAATGGCACAACACCCCTCTCCTTTCCTCTTAGCAAACACAATCAACCAAGGTTTTACTTATTGGGTAAGGAAAGAGATGGCTCATTTCTCTTTGCTACACAGGGCAGCCCAGCTCCAACTTGTTTACATACTAGTGTCCATTTACTATGACACATCGTCAACATTTTACCAACAACATCTTGAGAAAGATGAAAAAAGAAATCACAACTACTTAGCTGTTTCTAACTCACCTCACCTAACCTTGAAGGGAATTTACAGGACAAAGAGGAGATGCTTGTGACAACTCAAGTGCTTTCTCTCTGCTGGGTTTCAAATGTCTGTTATAAGAAGATATTTAGAATTTCTCACTATTAAAAAATATAGAACAAGAATTCTTTTCCATAGAATAGATCAAATAAATGTTATAGGGAAAACAGGTAATGAACTCACAGATGTTAACTGAAGCTTAAATCTCCCTACATATTTTCTATAGTCAGTGTAGTGAGGGGTGGGCCCTCATAAAGGCAAAACAGAACAGGAAGAATTAGATTCCCTTGTCTGAACTGCACCCTGGAAAGTTCTCTGTCTCACTATTGATCCTACTGGCAACAGTATCCCTGGCTCACATTCAGCCTTTGTAAGCATCTTTCTCTGCCTCCTGACACACCTTAACTATAATTCAAACTTAATTCCACCAAAATTTCCATTGGAGTTCTACACTTGCCACTGCCTAAAACTTACCAGTCATGTTACAATAAGGGGGAAAAGTTGAGAAAGACAACGCACCCTGAACACCAACACCAGTTTTTACTGACTTAGAAGGAAAGAGGAAACAAAGAAAGCCTCAAAGAATAATGGACCTAATTAAAGCAGAAACAAAAAACACATCAAGAAAACCTATAGACGACCTGACCTCCAGCACTTGCTTCCTGTAACCTGTGAAGCTCCCAGCCAGGTGCCTCTGCTGGCTAGCTATTGCACACACTAGCAGGGAAAAGTTGCTCTAAATAATTACACGCTTTCTGGAGTTTCTAAAAGTCAAACTAAGTATCTTAAAAGTCAACCCAGAAAGAAGTATAGTACTGAAAAAAACTTGACTTTATATAACACCCACAAATAGTAGAATCCACACTGACTTGATCCACCTTTGCAGAAAATAAAATATCTTCATTATTTCTAGGGACAGAAAATACATACTGGTTGATAATTTCATTGAACACTGATGTTTCTTGAGAACAAGGACCGCATTCCATTCCTACAATGGTGTCAATATAGGAAAGAAAACAGAGATTTACTGAAATCCCAAAGGCATTCTTATCCTTTATCCTTAAGGTTCTTTCTCTCTTTAAACCCTTCAAGGCCTAATCTTATCACAGTCTCCACAATAAAATGAGAAGAAACGTATAGTGACTATACCACTAAGGGCAGATAACATTTATTCAAATAGAACACCAAACCCTAAAAATAAACTTTTACAAAAACTTTACATGCACTTGATTGTATACGAAGGAAGAGTGAGAGGGCCGTCTCTCTAAATCACTTCCAGAAACGTGCATCTCCTCTTTTTGTGTTCACCACAACAGACCTCCAGCACACCTGTAAATGCCACTGCAGTCAACAGAAACCAATTCCAAATTGGCACTACAAAAGCAATGCAAGACCGCACATTTGTTTCAGTCCTTTTCAAGAACAAGCACAGGGAGTTAAACTGAATGGTTCCACAATGCACTATGTGGTTGTAACGCATAACTGATATGTTGGAAAATACTGCCTAAGGTTAACTATCCTTGTCAGTTTTGTCCTTGGCATAGTACCATTAAATAAGATGATTTTCACTAATAAAAATATTTTAGTCTATAACTGTACTATATTTGGTAACTCGTGCAAAGAAAAAAGAGCTAAGTTTCAGGGAGTGGCTTCTTTTCAAATCAACTAACTTCAGCAGCAGAGAACAAACAGCAAAGAAAAGTTTTTGTATCAATTCTAAGCATTAGATAAGCTGTCTTTCTCTCTTCTCCCTTCCAAAATTCAATCCAGTTTTCAGAAGAGATGGGGACCAAAGAACAACAATAGGAGCTAAAGATCCATAAGGCTTCTGAAAAGCAGATCCCTGGATTTGATTCCCCTTCTAACACTGATACACTTGGAATAAGAAAAGTAGTGTTTCTTTGGCCATGAGGTCATTCTGCTGAGGCATGTAGAACAGAGCATGGCAAGTGAAATCCACAGGTCCTAACAGCTGGACTGGCAAGTTATGCTGTCTATTCAAAAGTAAATCCAATTATTTTCACAGATCAACACATTAAAGTGATTTATCGTACTCTTCAATGACAGAAGGTATTAGTATGGGAATTAAGAGAATGCAGATTTATTTCCCATTTTGTGGCTGACCCACATATTAATACTTTTCCTGTCTTGCATTTCTCTCCCATTCCAAACATCAGTCTTGTCCAGGAAAGACATTTACAGTGCAATACAAAACGTGACTGCTGCTCATCAGGACACACTTAAGTACCTTCATTCACACTAGCTTCAATGCAAACAGCAGAGTTGCCCCTGTAGGGTAGGCCATCCCTCTAGACAGGCTTGTGCAACAGGTCCAAGGCATGTCTTCAACTATTATCGAACATTCCCATGACAAAAAAATTCTCTTCAGCCACGGGTTCCCACACAAGAGATTTAGCCTAGCACAATGAGATTTTGATTTCAGTTGGAAAGTCTAATACAGCAACATTATCTT
>VXAL01017330.1:0-18014 GCA_013399475.1 Chauna torquata
TGATCTGGATGAGGGGATTGCATATACCATTAGCAGACAACACCAAGCTGGGAGGGAGTGTTGACCTTCTAGAGGGTAGGAGGGCTCTGCAGAGGNCTGCAGAGGGACCTGGACAGGCTGGATAAATGGCCAAATCCAACAGTATGTGGTTCAACAAGACCAAGTGCCGGGTCCTGCACTTTGGCCACAACAACCCCATGCAGCACCACAGGTTGGGGACAGAGTGGCTGGACAGTGGCCAGGCAGAAAGGGACCTGGGGGTACTAACTGACAGCAGGCTGAACATGAGCCAGTACTGAACCCAGGTGGCCAAGAAAGGCCAATGGCATCCTGGCTTGTGTCAGCAATAGTGTCGCCAGCAGGACTAGGGAGGTGATTATTCCCCTGTACTCGGCACTGGTGAGGCTGCACCTCGCGTACTGTGTCCAGTTCTGGGCCCCTCAATTTAGGAAGGATGTTGAGGTGCTGGAGCATGTCCAGAGAAGGGCAATGAGGCTGGGTAAGGGTCTGGAGCACAAGTCCTGTGAGGAGCGGCTGAGGGAGCTGGGGTTGTTTAGCCTGGAGAAGAGGAGGCTCAGGGGAAACCTTATTGCTCTCTACAACTACCTTAAAGGAGGTTGTAGCCAGGTGGGGGTCGGTCTCTTCTCCCAGGCAACTATCAACAGGACAAGAGGACAGAGTCTTGAGCTGTGCCAGGGGAGGCTGAAGAAGTTCTTTACAGAAGGGGTGATTAGGCGTTGGAATGGGCTGCCCAGGGAGGTGGTTGAGTCACCATTCCTGGAGGTGTTTGAGAAAAAACTGGATGTGGCACTTAGTGCCATCGTCTAGTCGACAAGGTGGTGTTAGGTCATAGGTTGGAGTCGATGATCTCAGAGGTCTTTTCCAACTTAGTTGATTCTGTGATACTGAATCTCATCACTAAACTATGTTCCTTAGTGCCTAAATACCTCCAGGAATGGTGACTCCACCACTACCCTGGGCAGACCATTCCAATGCTTGACCAGGCTCTTTGTGAAAAAATTCTTCCTAATGTCTGATTTCATCCTCCCCTGGTGCAACTTGAGACAGCTTTCTTGACACCTGAGAAAAGAGATTGACACCCTCCTCACTGCAACCTCCTTTCAGGTAGTTGTAGTGAGTGATGTGGTCTCCCCTGAGCATCCTCCTCTCCAGACTAAGCAACTCCAGTTCCCTCAGTCACTCCTCATGAGTCTTGTTTTCTAGTCCCTTCACCAGCTTCATTGTTCTTCTCTGCACATGTTCTAGCAACTCAATATCCTTCTTGTAGTGAGGGACCTGAAGCTGAACACAATATTTGAGGTACAGTCTCACCAGCACTGTGTGCACTTCCCTAGACCTGCTGGCCACACTATTTCTAATGCAGGCCAGGAAGCAGTTGGTCTTCTTGACCATCTGGAAACACACTGCTGGCTCATGTTCAGCCAGCTGTCAACCAGCACATACAGGTCCTTTTCTGCTGGGCAACTTTCCAGCCACTCTTCCCCAGCCCCATACCACTGCGTGGAGTTGCTATGACCCAGGTACAGGACCCAGCACTTACCTTTGTCAAATGTCATGTAACTGGACTCAGCCCATCAATCTAGCCTATCCAGACCCCTCTGCAAAGCTTCCCTACCCTCAAGGAGATTAACAGTCCTGCCTAAGTAGGTATCATCTGTGAACTTACTGAGGGTGCACTCAATCCCCTCATCCAGATCATTGATAAAAATGTTAAACAAAACTGGCCCCAGTACTGAGCCCTGGGCACACCATTGGTGACCACCTGCCAATTGGATTGAACTCCATTCACTGGAACTCTCTGAGCCCAGTCATCCAGCCAGTTCTTCACTCAGCAAACTGTACACCTGTCCAAGCCATGAGCAGCCAGTTTCTCAAGGAGAATACTGTGGGAGTCAGTGCCAAACACTACTAAAATCAAGGTGAACAATATCAACAGCCTTTCCCTCAGCTACTAAGCATGTCATATTGTCATAGAAGGAAATCAGGTCAGTCAGGCAGGACCTGACTTTCATAAACCCATGATGGCTGCATCCAATCATTCAATTGTCCCGTATGTGCTGTGTGGTGGTACTCAAGGTGATCTACTCCATAACCTTCCCCGGTACTGAGGTCAGACTCACACGCCCGTGGTTTCCTGGATCCTCTTTCCTTCTTGTAGATTGGTGTCACGTTTGCTAACCTCCAGTCAACCAGGACCTCCCTGGTTAGGCAGGACTGCTGGTAAATTACTGAGAGTGGCTTGGTGAGCACTTCTGTCAGCTCCTTCAGTACCCTTGGATGAATCCCATCTGGCCCCATAGACTTATGAACATTCAAAACATGTAGTATGTCACCTACAGTTTCCCATTGGATTATAGGAGCTTCATCTCACTCCCTGTCACTGTCTTCCAACTCAAGGGGCTGGGCACCCTGAGAACAATTGGCCTTACTTATAAATACTGAGGCAAAAAAAGTCATAGTAGCTCAGGCTTTTCCCCATCTTTGGTCACTGTTTTCCCTCAGATCCAATAAAGGATGGAGATTCTCATTCATCTTCCTTTTACAGTTAACGTTTAAAAGATTTTTATTTTCTTTTACTACCCTAGTCAAATTGAGTTCTATAGTTGGGCTTTGGCCCTTTTAATTTTCTCCCTACACAGCTTGACAACAGCTCTATTGTCCTCCTGAGTTGCCTGCCTCTTCTTCCACAGTTCATAAACTCTCTTTCTCTTCCTGAGTTCCTGAAGAAGCTCTCTGTTCAGCCAGCCTGGTCTTGTAAGCAAACACAGTTTGAAGCTCATTCTGGTCTAAGATTACCATATTCAGGAAGGATTTTGTCCAGTCAAAAAAACAGTTACAGATTTCTTCAGTGACCTTGACTGAGTCACTTAATCACCTTTTCTCTCAGCTGTTTCCTCCTCCATATAATAATACTTCTCTTAACTCTATTCATTGTCCTACCCAGAAGGCTGTGAGCTCTTTAATACAGCAGCTCCCTTTGCACAGCACAATGTGGTTGCATCTTATCTGAGATATTGAGACTTCATTAGACAGAAAAAAGCAAAAGCAGTATTAATCAGCTTTATACAGAATGAGATGTTCTAGTTACAAAGCATATAAGAAAACTCTCTGAACAAACGTTCTAGGGCAAATTAAGTTTTTTATAGAGAGAAGGGCCCATGTCTGCAAGGATTTATGTGACTAGCTAGTGCTTTTAAAAGGAATGACTAGTGTTAAGACGTGGTTGTTTGTAGACAGTTTGCATAGGAGAAGACAAATAAAGCTAAAAAGATAAGCTACATGTCTAGCGTTGCTTCCTCCATTCAGTATACAGAATACTACCAGACATATTAAAATGAGAAGGAAAAACACACTGTTTCTAACGAAGTTAATCACAATGCACCCATTTAGGCATGTGTGCAGATTTTTGTAACATCTAAGTTTATTACCTACTTGCACATATCTTTAGTCCCTTAGTGGAAAGAAATGTTCTTTCTACATTATACTTGAACAGAGAAAAGTTTATCAGTAAATAAGACTAAGAAAGTACAAAACGGGAAGGAGAGACACTGAAGAAAATGCAAATACAGTTGGTGTGTTCTGGCATTAATGAGACTGCCTTGGATATACTTCACACATTTTGGTCAATATATTGCAACACGAAAACAATGACAACATTGTAAACAGCTCTCAAAATTATTCAAGAATTTGAGGATACAAGTTGGCATCTAAAACTAAGGGGAAAAGAGACAAGTGACAAACTTCATGAAAACATGAAATAAGACAAACCTATAAAATAGATCAGATCAGTAGCCAAACTAGTCTTTTTGGACTTAAACGGGAAAGGAAATAAAGCGCCGTTACATCAGCAGTGGCTGCACATGGAACAGAGTGCAACACCAAAGAGGTGGTGAAAATCAGTTTAAAGGGGATTTGTCAAGTTTGATGAGAAGGAATTGATTAACATACCAATAAGCATTCTATTCTGGAGCAAGAGTTGAGACAATTCATTCTCAAATGGCTTTACCAATGGGTCTTTCAATACACTCTTCTGCATTAGCACTACCTCTTTATTATGTACAAACTGCAATAGCATTTTTCAGAGTGTGACAAAGAGAGCACTTAAAAAGTGTGAGGACATGGAAGATCCACTTGTGGTAACTTATACAGTATCTGGTAGATCTCCCATGGACAACTGAATTCATTGCACTGCAGGGAAGCCCAGTTCATTGACTGTGCAAGAAACGTACTGTCTGACTGACCAAAATGAGTGTGATGTCTGAAGAGTTTTAAAATTGTATGATTTTAATTAATTTTTACTGTTGCTTTTTTTTTTTTTAATCCATGTTAGTTTTTTATAAACTGTTAATCCTGGCTTTTATTATTCACCTCATTTTTGGAAGCTGTGTGGAAAAGCTCTCTCACTCTTTCAAACATTAAGTCATTCATTTAGGAATCATTTTGTTTAAACACTCATCAAGAATGACGGTGCTTTCATTGGCTGTTGATATAACGCAAGCTTCAACTGTGCATTGGGAAAGCAAATGTCTATGTCTGATGAATCAGTATCACAATTCTGGCCTAAAGTTCCTTTCCAGTGGCATCCATTTCTTGTTTTGATTGGGGATTCCTTTCTCTTTTTGCCCCTAGGCTCCTGAAAGATCAGATATTAGGATCTTTATAAAATGAAAAATAAACATTTGTGTTAAAAATGTCACAGTGAGAAAGCTACAGGTGAAAAGAGACATCTGGATTCGCTGTTTTTTGGATTTTAGAGCATTTGATGCTGCTGTTTTACATTGGCAATTCCATATTGCTAGGAGACAACTTAGTACCCAAAGCTCAACTACACAACAACAACAAAGAGAACTCCTATTGGCAGGATGGAAACGCTAGTTTTTATTCACACAATATAACTGTATCATCTGTAGAGAACACTTCAGTGCAGATTCAAACACTTACATCCAAAGCATGGGATATAGACCCTCTTAACTGTCAGGCCATTTTCATGCGAAAAAGTACAAGTGACTAAAATGAAACAAAGATACTTCAAAAACCAGCAGCATTTGTACATAATTACCAATAATTTGGGACTGGATCTTAAAGCCATTCTCCCATTCATCAAATAGTTCAGTACTTAAACAAAACCTTAAGGAGTGAACTTTAAGTTAGTATTTACAAAGAAAAAACCTTTTCAAATGACCTTCAATTTCAACCATGCGATTTAACTGACCTCACCCACTTAAAGATGTCCAGCTGAAAAAACAGACATCCTGCAAGACTAACATTCTGTAATACCCCTTAAAACCACCTGAGAAATGTGCTGTGAGGATGTGCCAACTTCTCAGTGATAGAAGAGAAGGCATAAGAGCAATACGTACCAACTGGAGGGAAGGAAGATCCTGTAAAGAGCAGCAAGCCGTCAAATAACTATTCTAGTTGGTATAACTACTACTTGCCTCTGGCAAATGTAAGGGGCCAGCAACCAGAAGCACCTCCTGGAGGAATGTGGGAGGGGTGAGGGTGGCAGTGGAATGTGATGGAAGCTAAACCCTTGTAAAGTTTAGTGCTGATCTGTTGTCTACCAAGAAAAATGTGTCAAGAATAAAACATAGTTTGGGTTGTGTGGAATATACATACACACAGTTACAGGCCTTGTATATAGCACATTTTGTCTGAGAATTGTTATAAAAGTTTATATAATATTTTAAACACTATGACTTACAAGTTCATTTTGTTCTTATACTATAATAACAAAGAAACAAAAGATCTCAGTAACAGCCTGAGATGGGAGGGGCAGGGTGGAGTGTAGGGAGTGGAAGGTCAAAAACTTTGCCCTTCTTGGAAGAGCAGAGTAGGGATGAATTTGGGGCAAGACCAGAATTAAACCCCTAGTACTAGACTATTCATTCCATCCAAATATATTTCCACCACTCCCTCCTCTTTGCCTCCATCCACTCCCCTTTCCCCCTCTAATGCCATCTGACTTTTGGGATATCTTCCAGACACTTCTTTTTTAAACAAATCTGAATTGATGCATGCCCACAAGACACCTAACCTCAGGGACAGTGCACACAATGTAAAGTGATACCCTATACATTTATCTATTTCTACTATTTATTGTAAAAGGTATAGAGAAATTACACATGGTACTTTGATACTGATGCCATACTACACACAAATACTGCAAAGTTCTAGGTTTCTTACCAATGTATTTATTCTTCCCATTATACCTTTAATGAACCGGGATTTTACTGTAATGTTACAAACCCATAAAATTCCACAAAGATAGAATTAAAAGTGTAACTTTCTACATATAGTACTCATTCTTTGTGTATTTTCATCCCCCTATTTCTAGACCTCAAGCTTTCACATGTGTGTATGTGTGTGCATGCACATGCGCTTGTTTGTGGCTTTAGTATTATTGATGTTTTTGTTGTTTTCAAGGGAGATAACTCATTGAAAGGCGCACAAAACAGATACACGTTCTGGACATGCTAATAAAACACAAGCAATGCTTACCAAATGTGGAAAGGAAAGTACAACTGAAATATGAATACAAAGGATGCTTCCTGTCTCTCTCCTTTACAGCTTTCTGATCTTGGGCATTCTGCTCAAGACTCAAGATCATTCACAGTAGCTCCAAAATGCTGACTTTGTTAATGCACAGACCTCAGCAGGACAAGGAATGCTGAGGATGATTGATTGAAATTGAGAACACCTTAAAAAAAATGATTTGTTTGACATACCCAGTAGGGAACTCTTGTTTGTTGAACTTGTTATTCATTCATGTATTCATGAAGAAAAAAAAAAAAAACGAAACAGAATAAAAACATAATCCATCCATAGTGCCTGAATGATCACATTGAAATGAACCCAGAGCTTTGCAGTGCGATGCAACGTTTTTACTTTGCAACAGAACAGTTTTATATTGCAATATCATTACCTGAGCCTAGAGTTTACATTATACTTATAAATCAGCAAGGGAAATTTAACCTGCATTGTAATCTAAGGTTATGCTGAGAATCAGATATTATAAATACTCATGCATAATAACAACTGCTTATGTGACTTTTTGATTTTCTTCCTCCTAAATGATTTAGCAATTACTGTGTTGAAACGTAAGTAAGCCTGTGAATTTATTTGCATTTTGACAACTAAAATACAGCTGAAAAGAAATACAGAAATAGCAAATATGCTTTGATGATTTGAAAGAAGTTCCTAGAATAGACCACTATTACAGGGGAGAAAGAAAAAAAAGTTATTTGAAAAATATAACTGACAAGATTTGAATAGAACTTCCCTTTGTTAAGTTAGTGAGAAAATAAAGAACACCACTTTACAGGGAAAATACTTTATCATAAGCTCCAGCACTGAATAGCACTTATATTCATAAATGTGAATGGGATATATATAATTTTTGCTGTACAGTATGATAACAAACAATGATTGATTTTCTATTCCTTACTAAACTTCTCTACTGCTCCTCTTGCTACACTAAACTTTTGGATGTTTCTATTTCGGTTATGCTAGTTTTACGTTATATATTCAGATCCACTCTTATCCCCCCCCAAAAAATATTCACTTGCTGGGGACATTGAGTTTTGTGTTACTAATTTCAATCATTTACCATTTATTTTCAAACACAACAGACACAGAACTACTTGGTAACTCACTGTTACTGTGTGTGACCTTGCTGTTGTCAAAATACTGCGCTAGACCAAGAGAACTTCAAGAAATCATCTTGACTAGTTGTTTCTGCTTGCTTCAAAAGAATCTCCCCTCCTCTCTGGTAAATACTGTCAACTTGTGATAGAAGCACAAGGACTCCTCCCTGACTCTGAAAGGTATTCGCCAATTTTGATCAAGAAAACCAGACATATGTAAAAGCCTCGAGTTAAAGAAGTATGTCTCACTGCATAAAAAAAATTAACTAGTTTTTGGAAGGGATAGAGACAGGAACTAGGCCCAAACCCAGCTCCTGAAGCTGAGACTAACTAGAACAATAGTCACTCTTCTCTGTTCTCAAAATGAAAGCTGCAGGACTCCTGTTAGGATTCATTAGTTGGAAGGCATTGCCTTTCAAAAACTGTCTTCATCTTGTATTAATGTGTTTCTACACCTTCAATTAGAAAAAAATACTTTAGTCAGTAGAGGTGGTGTGGTTGCCTTGTTCACCTTTCAAGAAGAATGTTGATAGGTACCAAACCACAAAGGAGGTTTTTAAGTACAAAAGACTTCCTCTCCCTTGTTCCTCCGATCTAAGCATAGGAGATTTGCATGATGTCATCCCAGCAATGGAAAAAGCATGAAGTTTGATCTCTGCGGTGATACACTCAAACAGAATAGAAGACCAGCTAAGCCTGTAACCAAGAAACATTTCAGCCTTTTGAATGAACAGCACCTGAACACTTTAACATATTCAAGTTTGGCTTCAAAATAACATCAAAGACTTTCTAACACCATGGACAATCTCACTCTGTGCTGTAAAGCGGTGCCGGTTTTCTTGTTTTCTTTTGTGTTTTTTGTTGTTGTCATTTTTAACCTGGAAACTTTTAAATATTTCCTTTTATTTTCAGTCAATGCTTTGGTATGCTCTTACTCCTGGTAAGCAGCTTGCTGTGTTCACAAACAGAAAGGCTAATATTGATGCTTAGAAGACAATACTTCTGTTTTCTAGTTTTCTAAATAATGATGAAATAAGAGCTTTTAAAATAAATTAAAAAAAAATTGGGAAGCAGTGCCAACTTGTTATCAGCTTGTCATCACCTCATCAACTACTTCTGAAACAACTTACTGTTCTTGAATTCTTTTTTTCTGCATGTTATTAATGGTATGAGCTATAAATCAACAGGAAGCCTAAAAGCATTACAGGCAACTATATACCAGATAACAAGACATTCTGCTAACAAGCTATGTAACAGTAAAGCTTCCAATGCATTGGGGATATCTAAAAATGTCGTTTCATAGGCAATGTCAACATTACTTCAGATGGTGGCTGCGATTGTCAAAATGGGTATTTTCAGAAAAAGTCAAGCTAGTTAACAAGCTCATAAATTGTACAGCTTAAAGTAATAGAAGATGATTTCAGTGAGATAAAAAATTGGAAGGTGCTTGCATTAGAATTAAATGATCAAAAAACAGGAAACAATTCAATTTCCAGAAACATATGCATAGCCTCATAAGAACATCTGTTAGCAGAAAACAAGCATTTTGCATGATGAGATGAGAGAACTTGTATTTTATTTTATTTACTGTTGAACCAAAGAAATACTTTGGTATTTCCTCATCTCCTTCCTCATCTCTTCAGAGTTAGAGTCCTACAGAAAGGTTGCCTACAGTTGTCTCCATCTTCCTTCTATTTTCAATAACTTGAGGACTTCACTCAACATTTTGCTAGTCTTACAGTAGATTTGACCAGAAAAAAAAAAAATCAATTTAAATTCTCAGCCTTCAGTCTCACCATCACATTTTTTCTTCCTTAGCAAGGACGTGCAAAATTTTCAGGCCAATCTATGCCGTATAAAAGTGTACTCACACATCAGCCTGCTGTATCTGCAAGACTGATGGTGCAGCTAGGTAGAGATAGTAGCTCGCTTTGCAGAAGTACAGTTGTATTCACCCTAAGAAGCATGATTAATCAGTTCTATAGTACTAACTAAATAGTATCTTCACTGAGAAGGACCACACACCCTGTGAGAACAGCTCAGGAGCACAGTAAGAAGTAAGCCTTCTGCTACAGTGAAGGCCTGACTTCGGCTGACGTTTGATCATTGGGAGTCAATGGATTTCAACAGTCTTGCTCATATGTATTAGGAAAAAACACTTATCCTGTTACTAACACAATCATTCTTTATTACACCTACAACAAACACCAGTCCATTAGCCACTCCCTATTCAACCACTACTGTATTTCTAAACATGTTAGAAAATTCTTCCTAAAGAGTCTTCTGCTGCCCTTATTGCAGAAAGATTAACTTCAAAGTGTTTGGGCAGCAGAAGTCTTTCCTGCTCATGCCCAAATATTTTGCCAGGTAATTTCAACAGGCTGTGAAAATCCCAGTGATTTAGACAAGTGTAAGACTCTGTTCTCATGTGATGCTCATTTTAGGATCAAGGCCTTAGTCAGTGTAGCCAGAGTAATATCGATTTTATTGTAATAGATTAATATATAAAACAATTACCATGGAAACCCATGACAAAGATTTGGACAATCAATTCCAATTATTATAGTTAAATAGCCATGACTTAAATCTTACAAACAGTAAATTTCATATACATACTCAGATGAAAAATTTCTATTTACTGAGGACAGAAGATGTGCTCAGCATTGTAATACCAGCAAAAGTCATTCAAGATATAATTTGCCATGACATTCACACAAGCTGTTTTTTGGGTTTTTTTTGTTTGTTTGTTTTTGCTTTGTTTTGTTTTAGTTTGGGGGGGAGGGGGCAGGAGATTTTGGGGGTTGGCTGGTTTGTTTGTTTTTTTTTTTAACCTACAGTCAAGTGGCAAAAAAAGGTCAGCTGTTTTTAAGATCAAAGAATATCAAGGAAATTACTTCCAATCTGATCCTGAGCAATCAAATGTTCAGCTGCTCAATATTTCAATATTTTATTACCCTCAATATTGAGTGTACCCTCAGTAAGTTTGCAGATGACACCAAGTTGGGAGGTAGTGTCGATCTGCCTGAGGGTCGGATGGCCCTTCAGAGGGATCTGGATAGGCTGGACTGCTGGGCTGAGGTGAACGGGATGAGGTTTAACAAGGCCAAGTGCCGGGTCCTGCACTTCGGCCACAATAATCCCATGCAACACTGGAGGCTCAGGGGAGACTTCATTGCACTCTACAACTTCCTGAAGGGAGGTTGTGATGAGGAGGGGGTCGGCCTCTTCTTCCAGGTAACTAATGATAGGACTCGAGGAAATGGCCACAAGTTGCGCCTGATTTAGATTAGATATCAGGAAAAACTTTTTCTCTCAGAAAGTGGTCAGGCACTGGAACGGCCTGACCAGGGAGGTGGTGGAGTCACCGACCCCCACAGAGCTCAAGAAGCGCCTGGACAAGGTGCTACGAGATATGATTTAGTAGCTTAGTGGGTAGTATTGGTGATAGGATGACGGTTGGACTAGATGATCTTGTAGGTCCTTTCCAACCTTGTGTTTCTATGATTCTATGATTCTATGATTTCAACAAACAAACACATCAGCATCAATTAGAAGTGGCTTTTGCAAGGTATTTTTTTATCCTGTAGCCAAATAATAGTACCAGTATATTTCCATGTGAGTTGATTTTGGAGTAAAGTGGAAGAAAGAAAAAGAATAGAACAGGATGATCCAGAGACATTTTACAATTTGGTTATTATTTTAGAAAGAATAAGAGTAAAACATAGTTTTAATTTCTTCCTGATTTTTGGGAGAAGCAAGAAGGAAGAGAACAGAGTGAAGCAGCAAAATGTCTAACTTGTAACAGACTAGGCAAAATGTCTCCTTGTAACATGACATTGAATGTTTATCAGCACATACCCAAATATACTGTCTAGTGATCAAACAGAGAACCAGATATCACAGTTATGCCAGGGACACAGGATTCTGAGAGGAAAACAAGCAAATAGAATACTCCCTTCAGCAGAACATGTGCAGCCTTTTGCACTCATAGCTCAGCATACTTTGGGGCCTAAGCATAAGCTACACCTATTGCTCATTTGGACAAAAGATGCAGAAATCAAAACAGCGGGTTTTTTATTTTGTGCCATCTGCTACCAACATGACAAACTTGGACAGCATAATCCATTATTATTTTTAAAACAACAGCACAAAGGTGTTTACTGGGAGCAAGTGTTTTGTTCAGAAAGAGGGTTAATTTTGTGATCATTCACAAAGATTCCAACTTACTTACATAATTTCTTGGAGGGATGCTGTATTAATTGAGTGCTTGAAGTCCTATCCACCTGGAAAATCTAATCTACAATAAGAAAAACAAAGCAAACAAACAAACAACAACAACAAAAAACCACGTACAATAGCATCACCATTATGCCTCTGCAGAGCAAAAAAAATACTTGCAGTAAAAAACACCATGTTGATTTAAGCACTGCTGTCAACATTTGCTTCCTTTAGGCCCCAAGGACCAATAGACTCTTATAGGGAAGCAAATCTGGGTCTTACAGACAGGCAAAGCTCCTAGTACTGATTATTCACAGTCAGGTCCCCAGGAACTCTTACCACATTTCATATTTTTCAATTTGAAAGAATGCACTACTTATCTTGAAACCTCCTTTTTCCCAGAAATGTAATCCATCAATAAAAATGTAACATCAGCACAAAAAAAAATAAAAAATAAGAATAAAAAAATAAAAAATCAGGCTGAACTGATGTTTGCCTCTGATTTTCCCTCATGTTCGATACATTAATATATAACTATCTACCTCAAAAATCATTATCCAACAATATTGCCCATAACCATAGAATAATGCTATTCACTGATGTGAAACTACGTTAGAAGCCTCAGTAACTGGTCATAGCTGTAATAGCCATCGTTGTCACAGCTTCCTTTTCCTAATTGCACACGTATTTTTGCTCCTGGATTAAGCAAGTGACACAAAGGAATTGAATTTGACACTTAAATAACTGTTACAATAGTTAACCATTCATTTGCTTTTTCAGCTCCATGAACTGTAAAATGAAAAACATCATCTTAAAGTTAATGTTATACTGAGGTGAGAAAAAAAAAATAATGAGGGGGGTAGAAAAGAAATAGCACTGGCTCAGGAGAGACCTAAAAACTCAGAGACCTGGCTCAGAGATCTGCAAACACTGACACACTCCACATCTACACTATCATGGTGCATTACCTTTCTTCTCCTTCCTTTATGATTGACATTGATGTTTAAGACACAAGACTTGAAAAGCTACTCAAACAGTAAAAAGGAAAGCACAACATATATTTACAAGAATAATTGTTCATCAAGTGTAAAGAATTTGAACAAAACTTGAAAGAACGTCATCAACATTTCTGATTTGTACACAAGAAAAACCAACGTATTCAAGATTTACAACATTTCCCTTCATATTATAGCATGTCAAATTTCACTCCCTACCTAATCTCTTCTGTTACCTTATTATAAAATATTCAAGTAGTTCCCTTTATTTAAACATTCAAAAATAGCTTAAATTCGTGACTGTGCACCAAGCAAGTAAGGTAAATGGAGATAGTTTTGTTTCTGTTCTGGAGAGGAGCTGTATCAGCCTATGAATTCCTATATACTGACCCTATTGTTTTTTCTGTCCAACCAGGACACAGCCTATATACAAGCTTCTGTCTACGAGAATTATCAGGAGAGGGTTTTTTGTACATATACATTTGGGTATATGAGGTCAGAAGACCTCAAAACTTAATAAAGTCTAGAGCCTTCAGATTAGACCAAGTCCTTTTTTCAACCAGACTGAAATGCAACAGAGCAAAAGATGGCTCTGTATAGAAGATATAGATGCAAATACCATAGATATGAATGCAAATATCTTCTATTTTAAGAATAAACTAGAAAGAATGTTTTTCTTGATGACTCTACAACTTTAAAACTCCAAAAACTCCAAATCTTGCATTAAATCAATGGGGGTTGGGGGAGAGGAAAGAGGGATATACTACTCCTACTTGACCATTTTTTGAGCTAAGAGAGTGTTTTAAAAAGGCCATTGGTTAACCTTAAGCTGAAAAACAACAAGTAGCCCTGTAAGGACCAGAGCTCTTGAGACCTCGTTTCCTACAGTTTTGTCTGATCTTCTTTACCAATAGGCCTAATTTTCCTTCCAGTCCCTGTGTTTCATCTCCAGCAGTGAGGAAGGAATGTGTGCTCATTGAGGCTAGTGCCAAATGAACGGTTAGTGGCTGAGTTCTGTCTGCTGTTCCTGCCACTCCTCTCTTTCCATCGATTTTCATGAACCGTGAAAGAATGTAGTTATATTTAAGAAATCTAACTTCCTTCAGAAATTAATTTGAAACTGACCTATTATGGGAGGGAATGAAGGGAACCAACAAACAGATGACTCCCTTCAGAGCCTAGGTCTTTTAACAGTCACTCTGTTACAGAAAGAAGTGATGAATTACGGACATTATTTTTTGCTCATCTGTTCTTGATTTACCAGTTTGTTACAGTGCTGAAATAGTTAACTAAGTTGGCATCTACTGGATGATACAACTTTTGCCACCATTACTTAGAGCAGTGAAGTTAATTAAGTTTGCCCAGAACCTAAAATTTTAATTCAAAATGTCATTCCACTTCACAAATTTATGAGCAGAAGCAGCACCATAACTGCATGCAGATACACAAGTAACACGGTATGAGTGCATTATGTGCATTAAAAGCACAAGTTTATGCAAAAATTTGTGTAAATTAAAAAAAATCACTATTTTGCATAATAGCATTCAGTTCATGTTTTTAAGTTTCAAAAAAATAAGTGCTACTAGGTTTTCAGGTGTTCTTATATATTGGAGAAGAAAGTCTCAACAGTAGAACCATCTGATGAATAGTTACCAGGCATAGCCCATTGATTTAAGCTAGGAAGGAGGCATAATAATAATAATAATAATAATAAAGTAAAGTGGAAGGGGACGGATCTTGATTTAATCTCTCTAAAGTAGCAAAGCTGAGGAACAGCTGAAGAAAACTCCTAAAATGAGTCTAATCAAAGAAAAATATGCTAAAGTAAAACAAACTTATTTTACTATGACAGTTCAGATGCTGTGTTTGGGTCCAATCAAGTTGAATTGTCAAAGAGAATCTCTTACATTGAAGGACATTAAAAATATCCAACATTCAACATACACCATGCACTCCTTAGCTTTTTGGACCCTAGACTTCTGTCAGCCCTCAAAATTACTCATACATTTTTTACATGAAAACACTAGAGATGCAAGATGTTTCCTAGGTTGAACTGAGGCCTTCCTTGAAGAACAGCTGAACCAATCTTGTCCGTGAAGATCATTAGCTGTTTTTTTATTGCCAAGGCCTACCAGGAAAGAAAATAAAGTTTAAGAAGACAGCAACCAAACTCACATAATACTGACCACAGTTTAAAGCTGAATCAAAAACATGTTCACATTTGGATTTGATAATACTGAAATCACAAGACTGTAGGTGAAAATTGCAGCACTGTTTTCAAATTTCAAGAGCTTCCTTTTGATTTTTTTTCACCATGAGGTAGAATTGTGTAAGAACATTTGTGTTCTTCTGGTAATCTTGGCAACTGAATCAGCAATGAGGAAATAAACACCTTGTATATAGAACTACCAACAACAAACACAGGGAATTTAATTAGGCCTTCAGGTTCAATATATACTCATAAAAAAAAAGTTCAGTTTTCCCAAAATAAAGTGTTTCTGCTGTTTCAGCAGCATGGAAATATCATTTCAGTTCACAAACACAACTGTTGCGTAATAAGTTCACTTAATAAAAAAAAAATGCCTGGCATGAGTCAAGTTTTCATCAGATTATTTGTACCTCAGAACAAAGATGTTAGCAAAATATTTCAGTCAGACCTTCCAAATTTCACTGCTCTAGATTGTTCCAACTTAACCACATTTTAAATGTAATAAAATTCAGCAACTCTAATCTAAATCATACACTTACCAGTCTTCTTCCCACAAGCCTTGAAGCCTAAAAGTTACCATGGAAACAAATTCTGCATTTCCACAAATTGGAAGAGTCTGTTAAAATCAAAACAAAGCTAAAAAAAAAGATTAACTCATTGCTAACTATACTTTATTCAAGTTAAAAAGGTAGCAATGTCTAACTGGCTTGTAAGTAGTCAGGAATATTAAGAGTGACAGTAAAATTAATCAGGGATCCAAAGCAGCATGGCTCTCACAGGATCTTCAAAAAAAAAACAAAAAAACAACATAACAATAAGAAGAAAAAAACACTTCTTTGGAAGAAACTGTTTTAACAGTGTATTTACAACACACGATTGTAACCATTAATGTGTGATAAGAATGCCACTAAACCACAAATTATCCTATAACCTCAGTGGAGGCAGAACTACTAGTTGAAGCTTTAGATTCAAGCAGCATATAGTCTTACAGAAAGACTGAATCTCTCACAGCTTTGGTTTCCTATCTGTAAAATGGGGATGGCAATGTTTTAATAGCAGATAATACTTTTGGGAAAGATATGGCTTGTATGTATTTGCATGGCTACCTAATCATGCAATATCGTACAATTATATGATGTACAACATCATACAAATGCCACATAGCGTTCTGTGTATATTCTATACTGATTGTCTGCAACCCTGAACAATACAAAGAAGCTGCAGTTCCCAAGGTTGTCTCTTATATCTCTAGAGGTGAACAGATGGATCTTTTGACACCTATTTTACACTAAAGCCTGATATGTATCAGATTATACATGGCCTAAGAGCATATGAAAATTCAAAAGAGAGTGCTAAAGCCAAGAATGTGCACAACTGGGGATCAGCCATCCTTGTTTGACCTAAGTCCATGGAATTTCTACTGTTGGATGAATTAGGACTGCAATTCCTGTTACTCTAGAAATCCTTTTCTTATCTATACAAGAGAAAAACAATCAGAAATGGTTCTGATATAGGAATTTGCTTGCAAAGTCTCCTGTTCCTGGGTAACAATCCTCAAAATATCTGTGGCTGGAGGGCATCATTCTCCAGTTGTTTGATATCTAATTTATCTTTTAACTCCTCATTACTCATTTTTTGCCTTCTTTAATCACTATATTTATTGTATATACTATGCCTTCTGAGAATGCCGATAAATGTGACAGTCCTGGTGATGGTTCATGTCATATGAATTCCTGCCAAATATAAACCAGCTCCAAAGCACTAATGTCACTGAAGTATGTCAGATAGTGACTGTTCTTAACCTAATAATATTTGAAAACACAATACAGAACAATTGTGTTCAGGTTTTTCACTTCTGTTTCAGTAGATACTTCTAAGAGATCTTTGAAAGGTAACAAGCCATTCATTAGGAATTTTGAACTTGTAAAGTTAAGAGGCACATAAACTGAAAAACTTTTAAGTCAGGAGTTGACCAGGAGACAATAGACGTATGGAATGCATTACAAGCCTATCCTGACAAGATCCGAAAAAACGCATGAAAATTTTGCTTTCACTATTGTTGACATTGTTCATGTCGTGTTTTAGGACTTAGTCCCTGGATGTAAAATCATATACAAGATGAATAAGATTCAAAAAATGTTAAAAATATCCTAGATGCATATCCTAAAACCTATGTTATTTCTGCTTTTTTTCTGTTTAACTACTCTTTAATAGTTTCGAAAGTTTCTTAAAAAACAAGTGTTTTGTTCAGCCTCATTTGTAAAACAATAAAGCTACAAAAAATACAGCAAGTGCCTAAAGAATCTCTACATTTTTTTCATTAAAACAAAATAAGTGTAGTGGAGATTGGATTTGTTTGCTTTAAATTATGTATTAGAGGTAGCTTATTTTTTTCTAATTCTCAAAAATAAATATGGCTACAAAGGAAGGTCTTAAGCCCTCAGTATTATTTCTCAATGCTGTTTCACTGCATACAGTGAGACTGTCTCCAGGAATTCAAACCACTCTTGAGAGTGGCAGTGTGTAGAGTCAAGGTTACTGTTAAAGGCAGTTCTATTCTTCTTTTGTCATAAAAAACTTCCTCCCAAGGAACAGAAGAAGGTAGTCTATGTGCTATTTTGGCATTTGTAAGACTACCTATGACCACAAATTCCATCAAATTACCTAGCACTGTCTGCACAGGATAAACATTCACTGCTCTTAATTTCAACATTTCCAGATGAGAGAAATTAGGTTCTCGCATGGCTTCAAGACTTTCTCCCAGTTTTGAACCAGCTACTGTTGAAGGAAATCTCTGTGATAGAGCTCATAAGTAAAAGCCTGTTAGCATAATAAGAGGAAAGAAAATAATAGACATTAAAGGAAAGAGAGAGAGAACAAAAGGAGGGAAAGAGCAAGGGAGAAAGAGCGAGGGAGAACTGCACG
>VXAL01017330.1:21888-33536 GCA_013399475.1 Chauna torquata
TTATGAACTGGATTTCATAAATGCCACAGACGCCCAACATAATCCATCATACCTGTAGTTACATTTTACTCAGCAAACAAATCATCAACTTGTAATTTGCTTTTGATGTAGGCTAAAAGCACTTTATTATATTAAAGCTTGTTGATGCCTGCAAGGCTCTTTTACCTACAGATATTTGAAATGTAGTGAAATAATGCAACTCTAATCTCTAAGACTTTTATTCTATAATAGATGTTTTTTCTCACTAAATCAATTCAAAGGCTAATTGGGGTGGAAGGTGACTATCTCTAGTGGTTATAAATACATTTGCATTGCTATCAATCTTTTACACGACTGATGTTTAACGAGGCTGAACAAGAGCTCAGACCAGCCTTAGAGCTACAAAACTGCAAACACGTAGTCAATGCTTCCATCAAGTGGCAAAACGAGGAGTTGCAATACTCGTAATTTCCCAGCTCACATTTCTGTGCATATACTCCCCAGTGGGTACATAGGAAGATTTGACAGCTCTTCCAGTATGCAGATACTGCTGCCCAAGTTCTCTCTCCTGGCCACCTGAAACTCAATCCATTACTGTCTACCGCAGTCAGGAGTATAACAAAAAGCAGCAAGCACCACTTTAATACAGGCAAGCCTAGCCTCGAGGTCTAGACAGACTACAAAAGGTCATTGATTCCTTCAGTATACCTTGGACCATAGTCTACGTCCTTTCTAAATCACCCACAACATATGTAAGTACACTTCATCCTCCTGTCAAGTGACGGGTGTCATCGCTTTCTGAAATAAACTTGCTGACACATACATCCCATGCAACAGTCAGACACTTTGTGGTTTTATTGGGCTTGTAATTTAAGGAGCTAGTTCCAGGTGTTAGAGAGAGGGAAGGACCCTTTGTATCCTGAGAGCTCATACTCACAAAGCTTATCATCTGACCACCTCCAAAAAAAAAAAAAAAAGAGTATAGGCAAGGCTGTTTATGATATTGCTGTGAGCTATGTAGAACAGGATATCCAAAATACAGAAGTCCAGTTTACCTTCCAAAAAATGTAGATTTTTTTGGAAAATGTAGAAAGAGATTGTCTATCTTTAGACAACAACTTCAATAAATATTTTGGGCTGAATCATGTTTAAAAACACTTCTACATTTTTTTGCCTAATAAACAGAAATACAGAGCTATGGGATCGAAAGTAGCTGCTTTTCTACCAGAAAAAGTTATTTGGGAAAAGAGCTGGTTATTTTTCCCACTTGGTTTGTCTATGAAACAGATTATCTAAGTAAACTCAGTGGCTCTTTCCTCCATGCATCATTTCTGCATGGACAGCTTGCAATGAAGTGTATCTTCCTCTTGAGAAAAGGGTGATCTAAAGCAATTCTTCTGTGTACACCTGGAACTTTTACCCATCCCCAGCCAGACTGTTACAGGCATTATCCATGGAAGTGTCATATATAATGAACAGCAAATATATAATAAGCAAGGAACCGTCACAACCTTTATGACGTTACCGTATTACTAGGTGCTCTCCAGAGCTTCACAACCAGAAATTTAAAGTAGCCAATTGCTGATATAATAGAAGACTGGGTTTACTGAAGCCAGCCAGCTATTACGATTCCAGAATTTTGCCTTCATGTGCCTAATGTTGCAGTAAACAGTTCATAAACTGTAAGTAATGATGTTAAGGTAGCAAGCAAGAAAGTTGTACTCTGTCCTCTATTACTGAGTGTTTTTATGTATAGCGTCACAAAACAACATATTCTCGCTGTAAATATTAATGCCATGGCATGGTACTTCACATTGCAAGCAAAGACAAGCCTTTGCATCAGTGAGTATACAGGCTAAAATGAGATCTGAAATAGAAGGGGAAGCCTAAGGGAAAATAACATCATAAAGATGGACAAAATGGACAGAGTAAGTTAAAATCAGTTACAGACACAAATGCATAATGTCAGTTAATAGCACATTAACTACAGTGTAAACTTACTCTGTTGTTCAAAAGGAACTAGGGGCTACACCTGTCATATTATGAGAAAAAATTAGTCTTGAGAGAGGATTTTAAACACGAGCCAAGAATTCGTACTTAAAAATAAAAAAAGTCTAGAATAAAAGTTCAATTTAATAGGCCAGTGGCTAACACAAAATGAACGTTAAAAACACAAGCAAACTCCTCTCAAAAAAGTGGTGCACATAGTATTGGTATTGCTCCTTTCCAGTGTTCCAAGACCACAGCTGGGACCATCTGGTGTCATATTAACATTTTTAATTTTTGCTTTAAGTACTTTTAAACAGAGATGTATATAATTAGGAGAAAAACAACTGAACAGACTACGTCTTACCATTTATTAGTTGCTCAGAAATTGAGACCTTCACTGTTTATTGAAAGTTTCAAATCTAACTAGACAAATCTAACAGGTGTGTACAGTGTAAGCAAATGTGAAAAAAGAGAAACCAAGTACAGACAAAATATGCAAGATGGCAAAACAGACATTCCAGATACAGAAACAATAGCAATATCTATTTCAGGTTATTTTCCTTGACTTCATAAAATACTGCAATGCGTTACCACCACCGGAAATAAAAAAAAAAAAAGATTGCAGTACTGTATATTACAGGTCTATAGTCTATTGTATGCCAGTGCAACCAACACTACAATCAGAACATGTCAATTCAAGTAATGTTGCAGCTGTTACTAAACTTTGTCACCACTACCATGCCACAGCAATAGAGGGGATGTCTCTGAAATCAGGCTCTGATATTGTGATCAGACATGGCTACAGTTGTTCAGTTTCAGTCTAAGGCAAGTTTCTAAAATCCTCAGAGCAGTAGTACGCTCCTGTACCTTAAAGTCCTTCACTCTTAGTACACAGGAACCAAACCTGTGATAAGCAGAGCTGGTTATTTTATGGGGAACAAAATTATCCCAGTCAAGTGGTAGCATTTTACAGTTGTGTGTTCTGAGAAGCAGCCTCTGAAGTTCTGCAATTGTTGCACAGAACTGCCAGCTTTTTCACATAGAAGGGCTAATGCACATTTTCAGAAATTTAAAAAAAAAAAAAAACAAAAAAAAAAAAACAGGTTTTGGATAAGTACTGTTGAACTAATCTAGGAAGGTTACTAGCATTACTAAAAAAGCATTAGTACATGCTTTTTTCATGTTCTTCCTTTGGTATTTGACAGTGGTCACTGCTTGTGACAGAATACTCCACCAAATATACACTCAGTCACTACAGCCATACTGCAGCAGAGATTTTTCATAACCATATCCATTTTCACTCTTAATTTGAACCAAGTCTATGTGGAAAAATTACATTTGAAAACAGTCACAGACATCCGTTAGACATGTCCTTGTCATCACCTGTCTATGCTGGGACTGACTGCCATTTCTCATAGGCCATATGAGTTTAAATGTACTTCATTAAAAGCCTCACATCTGTTGGGTCAGAGAACTTGCATCTTCACATGAAACCCTTATTAGGAGTGGCCTGCCAAACTTCTATGCAAACAGATTTTGTGCCTTTAGTTTTGCACCTTCTTTCATAGGTTATGGTGGTTCACTGCTGTATTGCTCTTACTTAGTGTGCTTGCTGAAGGCAAGATGCAAACAAGCACAATGTCAAAAATGTCACAATGTCACTTATCTTAACCTGGGACACTTGAATTTAAATCACTAGAACTCTTCAGCAACCATAAAACTGAGTAAACAGTTTTAATTGAAAAATTGTAACAGCTAGCTATTTATCCATGCTTTCTTGTTATTTTGCTTGGATTGAAGAGTGAAATTTCTATTTAAAAAGACAGTTTTTCTTGCATAGAAAAATCATCCACATGGATGCTGATGCAGTTTTTCGACTGAATCAGGCCCTAATTTATGTCATGTATTTTATCCAGCAAAAATGCCCTAGTTTTGTTGTACTATGTTACCATCTATTAACACAAAATTGGAATCTTTTCAGTCCAACAGCTTGCCTTGAAAGACTCTTATAGGCAGATTTGACCTTTACATTATGAATTTCATTTCATTATAAGCTCTTACATTTATATTACTGCTTAACGTGGACTCTCACTGAAACGTGACCTGACAATTTCCATCTATATTTATTCATGCTAAGCTTTCTGCTTAACAACTATCAGTTATAGTATAGTTACCTGAGAAATAATATTTCCTGCTATTTCAGACAATGAAGGTCATACCAGCTTCACATAAAAGGCAAAGAAATGTTTCAGGTTTTGCAATTGTGGAATGCAATTTAAATTCCTTGTTTTAATCACCTATAATACAGTGTTGGTCAAAACTGCTTTTTTCCTCAAGTCATTTTTTGCACTGACAAGTCAGGCATGTCATTTATCATCATTAGCACTGCCCCACCTACAGGATAAAAATACCAAATACAGAATCACAGAATGGGCAGGGTTGGAAGGGACCTCTGGAGATCATCTAGTCCAACACCCCTGCCATGCAGGGTCACCTAGAGCACGTTGTGCAGGATGACATCCAGGCGGGCTTTGAATACCTCCAGAGAAGGAGACTCCACAGCCTCTCTGGGCAGCCTGCTCCAGTGCCCTGTCACCCTCACAGTAAAGAAGTGTTTTCTCATATTCAGCTGCAACTTCTTGTGTTTCAGTTTGTGCCCATTGCCTCTTGTCTTGTCGCTGGGCACAACCGAAAAGAGTCCGGCCCCATCCTCTTGACACCTTCCCCTTCGGATATTTATACACATTGATGAGATCCCCTCTCAGTCTTCTCTTCTCCAAGCTAAACAGGCCCAGCTCTTTCAGCCTGTCCTCGTATGACAGGTGCTTCAGTCCCCTAATCACCTGAGTAGCCCTCCACTGGACTTGCTCCAGTAGCTCCATGTTCCTCTTGTACTGGGGAGCCCAGAACTGGATGCAATACTCCAGGTGTGGCCTCACAAGGGCTGAGTAGAGGGGGAGGATCACCTCCCTTGACCTGCTGGCAACACTCTTCCAAATGCATCTCAGGATCCCATTGGCCTTCTTGGCCACAAGGGCACAGTGCTGTCTCACGGTTAACCTGCTGTCCACCAGGACTCCCAGGCTCTTCTCCACAGAGCTGCTTTCCAGCAGGTCAGCCCCCAACCTGTAGTGGTGCTTGGGGTTATTCCTCCCTAGGTGCAGGACTCTGCACTTTGTTGAACTTCATGAGGTACCTCTCCACCCAACTCTCCAGCCTGTCCAGGTCCCTCTGAATGGCAGCACAGCCTGCTGGTGTATCAGCTACTCCTACCAGTTTTGTGTCATCAGCAAACTTGCTGAGGGTGCACCCTATTCCATCATCCAGGTCACTGGTGAATAAAGTTGAACAAGACTGGACCCAGTACTGATGCCTGGGGGACACTGCTAGCTACAGGCCTCCAACTAGACTACACCACTGAGCACAACCCTCTGAGCTCTGCCATCCAGCCAATTCTCAGTTCTCCTCACCGTCCACTCACCTATCCCACACTTCCTGAGCTTGCCTAGGAGGATGTTATGGGAGACAGTGTCGAAAGCCTTGCTGAAGTCAAGGTAGACAACATCCACTGCTCTCCTCTCAGCTACCCAGCCAGTTATCCCATCATAGAAGGCCATCAGATTCGTTAAGCATGATTTTTCCCCTGGTGAATCCATGCTGACTACTCCTGATCACCTCCTTATCCTCCACGTGCTTGGAGATGACCTCCAGGATGAGCTGTTCCACCACCTTNGTGGGTGCATCCCAGCGGGGCCCATGGATTTGTGGCTGTCAGGTTTGCCTAAATGATCTCTAACCTGATCCTCCTCAACCAAGGGAAAGCCCTCCTTTCTCCAGACTACTGCTTTTGTCTCTGATTGAGATTCCTGAGGGCTGGTCTTAGCAGTGAAGACAGAAGCACAGAAAGCATTCGGTAACTCTACCTTCTCTGCACCATTCGTCACCAGGGCACCCACCCCATTCAGCAGCAGGCCCACATTTTCCCTAGTCTTCATTTTGCTATTGATATATTTGAAGAAGCCCTTCTTGTTTCCCTTGACATCTCTTGCCAGATTTAATTCCAAATGGGCCTTGGCCTTCCTCATTGCATCCCTGCATACTCTGACAATGTCCCTATATTCATCTCACATGGTCTGTCCCTTTTCCACATGTTGTGTACTTCCTTCTTCTGTTCGAGTTTTGCCAGGAGCTCCTCGCTCATCCATGCAGGTCTCATGCCCCCTTTGCTTGACTTCTTTCATCTACAGATGAAAAATTTACTGAGCAACACAGCTGGAGATTAAATAAATAGATAAATAAATAATGGCTCAGGCCTTACTGTATCTGAGTTTTATTCATGCGTACCCTTGGCAAAATAATTTTGCCTTTCTGGAGCCTGCATTCAAAGAAAGGATCCCAAAGAGATCTATAAGCTGTTAGCTTAGTGTTCTTATAAACATGATCAATAATAACTGCACAAGTGTAGGTCCATGATGAAAGATATGATCAATCTCTAATTCAGTTTTGTCTAAACACCAGTGCCTTAGTTTCCAGCTGGTCATCAGTATGCAGTAACTATAGCTACTGTGCTAATTTAAGTATTACACATGTACATTAGGCTTCCATCAGTATTTGGAAGGCTCAGAACAATACATATTGCTATCACAAAAAGACGTCTACTAAAATTGAGCTTTTTTTTTTTTCTTCTTCTTTAGTTAGGAACATTAGTTGCTTTTTCTTTAAAGAGATAAATGTATTAAGAAGTATGCAGACATTTGTGCTAAGTATGATTCCATGAGAAATGCTCAAAGAAAATGCTATACTGTAGAATTTAAAAGAAACAACATCAACAATTAGTACAACATACAAATATTTATAGCTTTTTAAAAAAGCACATTTACAATTTTTTTTGTAGACTGGCTACATGAAACATCTACTGAACATTATATTGAATATAGAATATATTCTATTCTATGAAACATCTATTGAACATGTTGTCAACATTTGCAGCAGTTTCATATACTGAACACAAGATCAGTTTGTTTTATTTTTAAAGCAATGCATTTTAGCTACAAAATGGAACATTTTCTGAAGTACTTGTTCCATTCCTGGTTACAATTCCCAATAATACAAATTTTATTTGGAAAAAACTTTAATAACTTCAGTTACAGAGCACACGTTATGAAAACTTTCAAATGTCCACTCTACATGGTAGCATTGCAGCACAGCTGAAAAGAAGTATTTTAGCACCCAGAGCAGAAGGTCTATAGAAAAAGAAACACAATAGAAAAAACTAATTCAGCAGTATTGTTGGTACTACCTGGGCAGAGGAAAAACTAAGTGTTTTAGTCCAGGGCTCCTTTTCTCTCTCAATAGCTCCATGCCAGTGATCCTAGCCAGCCAAACTTCTTTCTCACAGAAATCCTTGCCTCTGTCCTTCTCCCATTCCACAAGGGATTAAATTTGTCAAAAGACTTGAAATTTACCAGCTATACAGTTAGCCTGGGAAAGAGAGGAAAACATGTGTGTTAAGTGAGGGTGGAGGTTATACAAACATTTACTGTCAAAGTGTTACGCTTGTACAAGGATAGAGGTCAGCTGAGGCAGAGATTGTGTCTGTGAAAATCTGGAACTTGATAGAAATAACCTCAACACTAACAGCAACACAATCAAAGTGTGCCAGATGTGTCCAATGAAATCCAGCAATGTTGACATGCTGTAGTACTCAGAAACAAGATGATGCTATATAGGGGTGGGAATGGGGTTGTTACTATTATTTTGATAGGAGATGCACAAACTGCAACTAGTTGCAGAATACCTTTGCCTATTAATGCACTCATATGCAATCTATAATTACAATAGTCTAAAATATAGGGCATATAGCTCACAAATTACTGAATACATAGCACTTGGAGCCCATAATCAAGTTTTAAGCCATGAGATCTATTACTAAGTCCCTAAAAAGTTGCATTTAAAAACCTGCTAGCATACTAACCATGGAATTCAATGCTAATATTGAATGTCATACATCCAAGACAAGAATATTCACTGTTTTATAAGTTGTTTGTAGACTTCACCATTAAGACACAGTGTTACAGAATGATTACAGTGTGCTACTGGATAGGACTAGACAAACAGTCACATAACAGAAGAGTTTGGTTGTTACTGACCCACTTCTTGGCAAGGTTAAATTGTACCTCATCGACCTAATTCAACACAGGAATTAGCATAATTTCTCTTCTCTAGAATATGTCCTCCAAAATGAATTTGAGTTTCTGGAAGAACACAAACACTAAGATCAGTATGCTATCATTTGCATGGATGACCTGCTAGATAGCAATTTCAATCAAGTATCACTGTGAAGCATCTCTAATACACTTCGTGTTAAAAAGACAGCAGCTGCATATGACTCTTAAAGCATCTGTCACATTGACTGTTAAAATTGCACAGATTGGACTTGTCTAATGTGCCAATAATTTGCCCAGAAGATGCAACGGCTACTCAGAAGTTCATTTATGATAGGCATACTATAAAGAAAATCTTTGCAGCTTAAACTCTATATACAATTACCTTTACCAGAACACAAAATTAACAGAAGCCACTGTAAAATGGTTAGCCTTTAGTGCCAATCCTAAAAATACGGTATTGAATTGTCTTAATTTCCTGGATCATTCAAAAGAACACTGGAAAATATATTGGTTTTGAAAACTACGTATGCAAGAATTAGATTTATTTATTTTTAATATCTCCATGTCTACTGACTCTTTCCTTCCACATTTCTTCACACATAGTATGCTTAACTCAAGTTCTATGCAATGATTGCACTCAAGCTCCGTGAATAAGCTGCAAGGTTTTGCTTTGAAGCACCAACACCTCTTTGTGTCATGTGTACACACATACGTTAAATCTAAAACGTGACATTGATCACAAGCCAAAAAGCATTTATGTATTCATCTCTAAAGCGTGAAAGCAATGTAGGAGAGGAATTATCTGCTTGTATTACAGTCCATACTATAAAGTCATGATTTTCTAAGGTAGTGGGATTATGAAATACAATTCAAGTTTCAGAATTGACACCCATTATGGCTACCAACTCATCTGAACTCATTAAGAAGATGCACTTCTTAATTAGGTAAAACTTTTAGATACAAATTTGTAATGTCTATGATGAACAAAAATTTTAAATAAAAGATCACTAAAATGATCTTAATATACCAAAAAAAAAAAAAAAATTCTCATTAGGCTAAAGTTAAGACCATACTTTCAACTGTAATTCTGTGCAGCATATGCAGAATGTGTAATGCAGTACAGAGCACATGCGGTAAGTACTAATTCAAGCATATGGCTTTCTCTCAGAGATTCCACTCTTCTCTAGAAGACCCACATGACTAGGGGACAGTCTTCAGACTAATCTGTGTAGCCTACATTGATTTATTGCATTTTGTAAATATTACTCTTCATGGAAAGTGAGTATCACATATATTGTGATCAGGAGAAAGAGTCTAGCACTCTAGCAAACTTTGAAATAAAACTATTAATCCAAGTTTCTCTAATAAATGGACACATAAGTCTAAAAAGGTTCTTCAAACCTATTATTCAATCAGTTATTCAGCCACATCCTCTAACAGTACAAAGATGAAAACACAGAAACAGGTCTCTTCCACGTTAAGTAAATTTAGAGAGACTAAATGAATGCAAAATCCAAACACGGAAAAGTTATAAAAAAAATCCAGATGTACAAAGATAATGCAAGCTAGCCAGTAAAACCCCGTACTCATAAAACAACATTCAACAAATTGATCTCATGAGTACAACTGTTAACTTTGGGACTGACCAGGCTGATCAATGACACAAACCAGAGTCAGAGCAAAAGAAATCAGAAATTACTCCACATAGTTTCTCTAAAAATCCTATTTAATAAACAATTCAAAGTGATACTGAAGTAAAATAACCATGCATTTTAATAGCGGCTTTCTTAAGCTATGCTCAGCGTCCGTCCCCACCCCCCCTAAAAAGGTAAACAAAACTATTTCTGTGTCAAAATATCAAACAATGCTGAGTTTGCATTTTTGGTACTTCCTCTGGAAGTGTTTGAAGTCATGTCGTATAACCTAACTGTTGGTCTTCACTGAATTTAATTATACTTTGCTAGCAGACACAATTTATTAATAATATTCAGAGAAAGATTTAAGATACAGTTTTAAAAATTTTTGTATATACAGTGGTCCTCTGAGCAAACTCTGAGCAAACTAGACATTTGTGACAAGATTTGGCATTAATCTTTGCATACATCTTTCTCAAAGTTCTGGTTTGTTAGTTCTTATACCTGTCCACAAAACAACAAACTGAGATCAGTCACTCTGTATTGTCCCCGTAATACATCAGACTTGTAAGCATTGATAAACAACCTCCATTTACTGAATGCTTTGCAGTCAAAATGAGACACTATATGAATCCAGCCTCCATGACTGTAAAGAAAAAGCTTTGCATGTACAGTGAATTTCACCCTGTGTTAATATATCTGCTAAGAGGGACTACCTGGCATACTGACAGTTTCCTCAGAATTGGCAGCTGTATTTCCAAAAAGCAGTTGTAATTGCTTTATAAAACAATATGACTTCTACAAAATTTGAAATCTCACCTGTCATTTTGATGTCGAAATATTCTCTCAAGATCTACTGCAATTGTTCCAAAAGTTATTGCATGTATTCTTACAGAGTGAACTGTAGCAACAAAAGATAGAAAAGATAAGAGCATCAAGTAAATAGAGAGAAATAGCTCCTAAAAGAATAACTATAATATATCTGAAAATGTAATATCTAAACTCAATGTATCATTAATTTAAATGCCCCAGGAATGAGATTGGAACCCCCCACCCCCACCCCCAAAGACATAACTGCTATTGCAGTAGAAAGGAAGAATCCAAGCAAACACAGCCTCTTTTTCTCCTGTACGGCTCTGCGCCACCATCAGCTGTGAAACAGAATTCTGAGCTCTAACTTCAGTAGGTAGAAGCCCTCAAAGGATCCATGATTAACAGAAAGTTAATCCCTGTTCACAGGGTAAAACAATAGCAGATGTATTTAATCAGAGAAGAAAAACAAATAATCAAACCCACAACGGTTCACTCAGTGTATCACCCCCATGTGTCTGTGTCAGTTTATACAAAAAATATCCAAGTGTTGTCTACTTGTCACACAATCCCAATTTTAAGTAGGCAAATGAGGTCCGTTTTTTCCTTCCTGTTTTTGAGGTCTAAAAAACAAATTAGCAATTTGTCGTCTCGTGCTGCTGCAGATAACAGTATTACAGAATCACAGAATAGTTTGGGTTGGAAGGGACCTTGAAGATCATCTAGTTCCAACCCACTGCTATGGGGGTAACCTCATAATAGGTTATTAATTCACTATTCCATTTTCTCAGCTATAGTGAAGATGCTTACTGAATCCTAAAAATAAATACCCGGGGAAAAAAAGGGGAAAAAAAAGGAGGACAGGAAAAAAAAGNCCATAGGCTAACTAACATGATAGTGCAGGGTCTCAGGATCTGTTTGAGACTGCCTTGGTCATAGCTGATTTTTGCTTAATGAACTTTTAGCCGTCAAGTAGCAGTGGACTCACATGTTTGTCTTTAACTTTGAATGCCATATAAACCTTGACAGTCACTGTGCAACAAACTAACTGAAGCTGCAGGAGGTGTGC
>VXAL01017330.1:35147-63933 GCA_013399475.1 Chauna torquata
TTTTTTTTTTTTTTTTTTTTTTTTTTTTTTGTCACCTATTCCATTTCTTATTGTTTTCCACACTGCAAGAGAAGAGAAAAGAAAAGAAACAAGACTGTGGAGACTCTCAAACTATTTACCCAGGTAAATAGTTGGTCAAGGGCAGAAGTAAGGCATATCTTGTGGAGCATGTCTTCCACAGGTTGCTACGGTAAAATAGAAAAAAATAAATCTCAGTAATACCTCCAAGTGGTTGTTGCATAATCATCCAAAACCAAACATATACTACAGATCTTTAAGATATGTACCCTGCTATTAGTAGCTATACTTCCACATGGCTTTCAGACAGGAGCAACTGAATTCATTTTACACACCACAGAACACAGTACCATCTCTCAGATGAAGTAATTTAAACAGCTATTGTTTCAAAATTTTCTTAGCTATTTTAAAATGCATTAGAAAATACCACACAAAGTAACAATTCAGTTATGCATGTGGTTAAAAAGCCTGCAAAAGTCAGCATTTCTAATAATCAAACTGTTTTCGTGCTTGCAAGCTGGCATCTCTAGCAATAATAAGCAACATAAATGTGTAAGTATTAGGTTAGTGTTGACTTGCAAGAGACTGCTACATATTAAACAAGTTTCTTGTAGCTCTTGTTCCAATCCAACCTTTCATAGCCTGCAAGAAAACTAGGAGCGTAACTACGCAGCTTTAATTAAAACCAAAAGTTCTTTTTATCACCGTGTGGAAAATCAGAGAGGTTACCTGTCATTCAGTAACTATAACTCGTCCTCATAGAACCATACTCTTTAAATGCAATGCATTCTGGGTACTTAAGTAGATCATTATGCCAGAAGGCAACAATACATGTCAGACAGTTTTCTTAAGGGTAACAAAATGCTCAGTCTGAAAGTACAAAAAGTAATCCATCAAGTGTTTTGTTTTTGCATATTCTTTCAAGAACTCTGACCAAAGTTAAGTTAAGATAGGAGATATGTCTGTCTTCACAGTTCTCTTTAAAATTCAGTAAGCTGCAGGTCATTGCAATAATGAGCAGTGTCTATGTAAATTATGACAAGGAATAAAGAAATCTTTCTAAATGCAGATGGATTCCTGGGGACATCCAGAGGAAAACAGAAGACAGAGACACTGACTTCAAGAAGCGTGCAAGTTTCAGCTCACATTAGGGTCTACAGGAAAGATCTCTCTCTGCCTAGCTAGTATGCCAACAGATGCCCAGAATAAATAAGAACATCCTACCAGCATTTAGATTCAAGAAGTAGACAATGTGGAGGACATGGATTGGGATTCTGTAACCGGGATTTGGTTCATGTCCAAGAGGGGTTATTCAACCAGATGACTACTCAAGTTATTTTCCCCTGAACTGTAAAACAGCTAAACCAGTTTGTAGCTCACAAACACAAAAACTACTTCCAGACAACATTGCTGAAACTACAAGCCATTGAAACTTCCCCCACCTCCTACCAATACCTAACAAGTATTTTACCTAGAAGTTCTATTTTCTGAAGTTCTTTCTTCTATGTTCATTACTTGATTTTCAGGTCTGCTAGCTTTGTTAGTCAAAGTTATGTGCTCTAAAACATTACCAAAATGATTTGTGGATGTTCCTGATCCACAATGCTTACTCTGGCTTAACAGTAAGCAACACTGTGACAAGTTATTACAAATACTTAGTACACGTCTACAGAAAAAAGACTTAGTGTTCCCATGCTTTTACAGCGTTCCATATGTACATTTGTTGGCAGCTTGCTTCATTAAATAAAAATACACCTGCTACAACTATACACTATGGAAAATACTTACATGTTGAATAGATTAATGAATAACTGTCTGAAGGAAGAAAATTAACTGGAGACTTCTCATGACTACCGTGATTACATAATCTACTATTAATTGTGCTTTGAAACTCCAGGGCCACAACTGAATAGACACGTTCCTGTTCCCTCATGGGTCTCAAGAGATGCAAATATTCTGGGACAAAGCTGCAGTGATTTTATATTGTCCTGTCACAGGTAGAAAAATGTTTGTAAGTAGCAAATAAACTATTTTTTTATTACAGTTGGTGTCAAGGTGCTTACTCATTTAGACTCAGTGCCTCAATTCCAGCTCGTCAGTTCCCTTTCAGTTTCATTATTTTCTACATTCATGTGCCTTTATATTTGACATGAGAAAAACTGCTTAGCATACCAGAACGATAAGCCCAAAGCAGCACATTTTGTGTTTGAGAGCTTTTTTTTTCATTTAAAACTTTGCTGATGTAACAATGTCCAGTCAGATGCATAAGCTAAAGTTTTTACAGTAAACTCCTTACTGTTTCTAAATGAAAATGAGATATATTGTTTTGAAATATTTTTGTACTACAACAAATGCATCCATGCAAGTAGAATGAGAAAGTCTTAGAGAGTAATGAAAGCAGTAGAACTTCTCCAAACTGAAGAAGTTCTTGTTGTTGCTGTCCTGGTGTTTTTTGTTTCTTTTTCAACAGAATACACAGACACAGTACCAGAACACAACATGCAGAAAGCACAGAAAAATCTTTCACCTAACACTAATTTGCAAAAATTGAGAAGTTATCTGACTAGCATCACCAGGAAACAGAAGGCAAAGCAGGCTTCCCATTATCAATCTTAGTAAATACTTTTGAATCTTTCCTCCTCAGCTTGACAGTTTCTGAAGCCTCTGCAGTGCAAGTTGGAGCTCCACTTTTAGCAGTTTGAAATTACTTGGTGCAATGCCAGAGAAATGAAGTGCCTGATCCCAACTGGATGACAGAGTCAGGTGTTTAGGCTCCAAAATGACACATTTCCCATGTGGTGGTCACAAGCAATTCCTCTTTTCTGCTTCTCCCATCCTTTTCAATCCCCAAGTCAGAACCTTCTCAAGCAGTAAAAAAGACCACGTGCTATGACACTTAACTCCTATCCTCTTCTTGAGTTTAAGAGGTGAGCAGGTTAGGACTACACCAGAGGTATCTAAACCTACACCTAATACAGAACACTAGGCATTCTCCTATGAACAGCAGCTCGACAACGATATTTCTTCCACGATGGTGCCAGCATAAATGGTAAACAGCTTTTGCTTACAGGCTTGGTGTCAAAACTTATTTAATGAGCCTGGTTCTATGACTACCTCAGGCTGAGAGAAGTTAAACCAGTGTAAATATACCATATATATGAGCCTTCTAAAATCTGTCTTGTTACTGTACTTAAACTAACCTAGGATGAAGCATGAGAGGAAAAAATGCAAGAGGTAAAGTGACAGATGTATTCACCCTTGCATAATGGCATCAAACTTTGTCACGTGAAACATGCTACCTTTGACAGACCTAAAGTTCAAAGGCACCATACCATCTAATCTAAACATGACATCTGCCACCAACAGGCACAGCTTTTACTCCAAACAAATTTTGTTTCAAATGAAGTGATATTTACTCCAGGGGTGGGAGGAAATCCTGGCTTGAGGGGTGGAGGAGGGATCTAATATAAAAAAAAAATGACATAATGCAGAGAGAATAGCCCACACAAGGAGACAAATGTATTTCATTTGCTGAATCAAAGGAATATGAGAAATAACTCGTTACTATTTAAACATAGTATATCATCTGACATTTGAAAGTTGTAGGTTGCTTAAAGACACAAAATTGATGCTCATCTTGGAAGCAACATAAGCAGACACTGAAATTCTCTATACTGGCTATTACCGCATAAAACACTTGGCTATTTCTGAGAAAAATGTAAAGGCTTGTTTTTCCAGAAAGGGTAATTTTTGCAATTATTTTATAAAACAATGTAGCACAATCAGTGTATGGAATGATGTTTTTAAATTATAAAATAAATAAATTTTATTATAGAAACTTTCACCCTGCCATATATGTGAGAAACTGTTCAAGTTTACCCTTGCCTCAGCAAATTTAGATCACTTTATCCATCTGTGACTTCATTTCATGCAGCAAGGTTTAGCAGTCAAATCTGAGTAACTTATGTATATTTACTATCATATAGCTAATACTGTAGAGTCCTACAGAACTTTGCCTCCAATTCTTCTTGCTTACTGCCAGAGGGCACTAATGGTGAAAATAAACCTATAGCAGTGACTCTTAAGGCAAGCCCACAAGGCTGAATGTAGATGTTACATTCTCAGCTGATGGGATATAAACAGGTCCTTAAGTAAACTTGCTGCATGTGATTGATCCATATTTGACTTAAGATTTATGTCACAAAGGTAAAGCAATAATAAAGAAACTACTAAATTACTATGTGAGAAAATTAAGAACTGGTTGGAAATTCACACCCAAACTGCCAAATCGCTAAATCAAGTGTGGGTTTATACTGTCAACCAGAGAAAGAATATCTGCATCAGAAACAGAACGAAGATTTTGCATCTATGCTGTGTCTCAAGCTCAGACCTGGAAAGACTGTTGTTCATTCATGACTCTCCACGTTTGAGCTTTGGCCACTCAGTGCCAGTGCTTCAGGCACTTGAACACCACTATTAGAGTATGTTCCCAGAAGCTGGTCAATCTATCTAGTTATAGATAATCTCAAGTATGACTAAGGGATTCTATGGCAGAATCTTTTTATGAAGGTTTACATAGGTTTCTAGTTTCTCATCACTGCACACAGATGCCTCGTACCACACTGTAGCTTATTGCACTCGATCTTCCATCACTTCCTCCAAATATAGCAATGTTCTTCAATGTTCTTGAATGCTGTTGAAAGATCCAGAGTTGTCAGCCTGCTATCCATTAATAAAAGGGGATAAACCTATCAGCATTATATTTTCAGTTCAGTGTCATGAACTTAAGGTCATTTCTCAAGCCTGGAATAAAAACCAGCTGGAGCACAGTCTGGGATTCACAAATCCTTAGTCAACTCTTTTGAAGTCTTGAGATTTTTCAGAGAGAGGCAAAAGGCTATTTAGGCATCAGCACAAAAATGGTCAGGTACAATGATCAAAACTCACTGGATCCTTGATTCCTTATCAATTGTTCTCCAAGTGCTCTAAGTTTTCATGAAATTGTGAGTACCTGATTATCACCAAAGCCTGCCTTGTTCCAGGCATAAGAAAAGCTCAGAGTATTGAAGTAGAGAAATGCAGTGTACAAAACCCTTCCAAAAATTTAAACTGTAGTCTGCCAGAAGCATGATGTTGGCCTTAATTACTGAAAACCTTCCAAAGCAGTTTCTTGGTGGTCCGTATCTTCTGTTGTCCATTTGAAAACTTAATGGCTAAAGAGCATTCCTGAGTACACAAATTATATATATATAAAATAAAAGTCTAAAAAATAAAATAACCTGCTTCTCTAGTCTTCTAGAGAATGAAGTTTGTGAGTCTTGTTTGTTTTTAAGCAGTACTTTTGGATTCACTCGCCTTTAAGGAGAACAGGATAATATTTCACAGGCAAGCTGTGTGAAGACATACATAAGTAACTTGAATACACCATATTACAGTATGGGTCATGACAGTAAGCCCCACAAATATTCATTAAAGCTGTATTTTGAGTAAGGTTCAAACATGGTAATAAATAAGACATGAAACAGCCTATCACACACGAAAATAAAAAATGAGAAACTGAGAACTGAACAGGTCCTTAAAACTACACTTAGCTACTATCACTCGTCCTGAATACTTAGAGGAAAATACAGTCTGAAAATATAATATTTAATTCTATAATAAGACAATTAATGAATCACTACAGTGGCTTAATTCCATAACAGACATTGCAATCACAGAATCATAGAATGGTTTGGGTTGGAAGGGACTTTAAAGACCACCTAGTTCCAACCCCCCTGCCAGGGGCCAGGGACATCTTCCACTATGTGAGGTTGCTCAAAGCCCCATCCAACCTGTTCAATGGTATTGAACACTTCCAGGGATGGGGCATCTGTAACCCTCCTGGGCAACCTGTCCCAGTGCCTCACCACCCTCCTCGTGATGAATTTCTTCCTTGTATCTAATCTAAACCTACATATTGCTGGTTCATATCCAATTTTTCATCCACCAGTACCCCCAAGGCCTTCTCCTCAGGGCTGCTCTCCATCCATTCATCACCTAGCCTGTATTCCTGTCTGGGATTGCCCCAACCCAGGTGCATCACCTTGCTCTTGGCCTTGCTGAGCTTCATGAGGTTCATGTGGGCCCACTTCTCAAGTCTGTCCAGGTCCCTCTGGATAGCACCACTCAGATTTGAGTCATTTGCATACTTGCTGAGGGTGCACTCGATCCCACTGTCTATTTCATTAATGAAGATATTACTATCCTTCAAAAAAGCTACTAAAAGCTCCTGAAATGCTCCTGAAAAATGCACGGGGGTGTATTTAAGCTCTCAGGTGTTAAAAATCAGTCTCAAAAAGTTCAGAGGGAAACATTAGTTAAAAGAAAACAAAAACTTAAAAAAAAAATTACATTAGTTTTGTAGATCTGTAAGAGCACAAGCAGATGAAAACCCTGTGTACAAAGCAAAGTGCTAGGAATCTGAATTAGAGGTCTAGCAAACAATTTTGTCTATTAACGTTGTTCAAGTATATGTGCCCTGTTTTTATATCCTATCAAATGCTCTACAGCTAGGAACAAAAGTTTGTGGTGGAAGAATTAACTATATATATGTTCCTTTTCTAGATACCTGTCCTGCAAAATTACGACATCTCTTCCACACCATACTATGTGTGATGGCTTTTATTCTAGGTGGCACAGACAGCATGGACTTTAATCCATGGAGATCTTGAGTAGATATCCTCATTAGAAACACATGTTGAAGTCTCTTCACTCTGTTGTCATTTGGTGTATTAAAACTTAACAATAACACCTGTTAACTAAGCAGACATATCTGTAACTGGCAATGTTAAGACAGCATTTTGAGTAACACCCTTTCAAACTCCTTGCCATCTAAAAAGATTAAAAACTGTTGAGCCATTCTTCAAATAACAGGCTCCATTATTTCATCCAAGACTATATGAGAGGTGAAAAAACTACCTTTAGTTTTGTCTTACATTTAAACAGGGGTGTGTTTTATTATTTAGACATCCAGGCAATGTTGGCTTGATTAGCTTGGACAGGAAAACAAACAAACAAACAAACAAAAAGCATAGAAATGCAAACCATACTGGTGTAACCCATATATACCTGCATTACTCACTATTGACCAGTTTGCTTTGATACAAGAAAGCCTTCTTCAGCATTAAAATTAAGCACTTAAAAATACCACTGAAAAGCAAATGCCTAGGTAGTGGTCATTTCAGCAGATACACAGCTTTCATACTTTTGAATATTTTGAGTCCATAATATACATATTTCCTTGATATGTGTGCAGTGTTCAGATCCTATAGACACTGTACAGGTCAAAAACCTCAATGAAACCAATCAGTGTGTGTGAGAAATACATGTATCACAACTATTTACCAATACTATGAAGCAACACATTTGGTCAAACACTAAAAAGAGGGATGTGTTTTCATATGAGAATGGTCAAGTAACCTCTTACCTTTTCAGCTCAAATAAAAACAAAAAAGTAACTCTACGAGTTTAAGATAATCAACAGTGCAAAGAGGTCGAGCGGAAAGTTATACAGTATGTTTTTGTAGGCCAAGTTCAGTTGCTTTAAAACAAAAACTTAAGATCATGAACAGCAATAATGACAAAGATCAAAGTACACCATGTATTCACTGTGGACATAATCCAAACAATATACTACACTATTGGCTATTAAGGAAGAATAAACTTCAAAATACAATTAAAATCCCCATAAATGCAAAAATGAATTTAAAGGTGTGCATTTATTGTTAATATACATTTTAAATGTTACCACAAAACAGTTTAAAACAAATATGTATGCCAAAAGGCATTTGTGGACAGAAAAAAAAAGATCACTAGTTAGCTTTAGAAGAACAATAAAACAATGGAGATAATTAATCTGAGCTTCGGTCAACAAATCTGTCTAATCATTTCCATCTTTTATATCGTTTCTTAAAGTAACTGTCAGCTAAACATGACAAAAGCACACCTCTGTCATTATGGCTTTAAATAAAGCATATACTTTCTTTAAAAGAGCATACAAAATGGGCTGCCTTGGCTACAAAATGGCTGGCTTGTTCACACTGCAGGCAATTCCTTAGACTGTGGGAAAAAGTACCTGACCCATCCTTGCCCTTCTACCATACTAGCAACGCTACACTGGAAGATTAGAAAATTCCAGGGGAGAAAAACAAACAAACAAACAAACAAACAACAAACAAAACATTCCCAAAAAAACCAGCAAATTCTGGCTGTTACAGGCTCGTATGCAGAGAAGGGAAAAGTCTAACCCACTTCCATTGTATTTCTCTTCTAAATCACAGAGGAAAGTAATTTACAAACATATCTCTAATATTACATGGCACATCCTTATTTTCAAGTTAAAGATGTTATCAACAGTTAACTCAGTGAACATTCAGCCTTTAATACCAACTTTGCTTTAACCCGATTCACATTTATTTCTTCTTTTATAATTCCTCTGTAGATCCTCTCTTGTGAAGGTAATTCAATCTTATTAACATTACTTGAAGCACAACTTACATTAAACAAACTTCTGTATTCTTTGTACAAACGCTCAGTGATTTCTGCTATACTGTAATTCCATTATTAGCATAATAAAAGCAGGTTTCCAAACACAGAAGCTACAGGAAATACTTTGGGTTCATTAGTATCTCCAGCATTTAGACAACTGTCATTAGTTAATTCTCACCCTTCTCAGCATCCCCGGACAATGACTATACCACGATAACAGAGAGGACTCAATGCTGGTACAATTTGACTACAGTATCAGCGTGGGGGAGTCAATGCAGGTGTCAGATTTTATTATTTTTCTAAATAGTTGTGCATTTATATTTTTCTTCTGCATTCTTCTGAAAGACTGCTTTTGATATGCTGTTACAGACTCAAAAACCATATTTATGACATCTGTATTCAGCTAAGACACCACTAGTACTTTCTAGGACAGGAGAAATACTTCCAAAGTTTAGCTTTGCTGAAGAAAGTGTTCATTTCTATCATTTCATTGGTCCATTTGTTGATGGTCAAAACAGTGCTTATATGTGACAAAACCTTAAAGCTTTCAGAAAAGATGGATTCAAGAAACAAAATACGGATGTAGGAGAATCTACAAAACACAGAAGCATGACATTGTTTCTAAGGGAGCCCTTGGAAAACATGTGGTCATTAGAGGTGTGGTTTGTTTTGTTTTGTTTTTCTTTTCATGCTTTTTATTTTTATTTTTTTTGTAAGGATCACAAGACAGCAGTTGAACAAGTGAGCGATTTCCCATGTTCTGCTTGATTCTAGTCATTTCTGGCGCTGAATGGTTTTCCTTCTCCTCCGCTTGAAAAAACAGCAGCACCTGCAGGTGTGACATGAATTATATACGATTTAAAAAGAAGCCACAAAACTATTTGCACTTTGTTTCACTTGAAGCATGTGGTTCTGTTATAACCATCTCCACAAGGAACATATAAAGTTCTATAGCACATGATTTTTTAATTAGTGGAAAAAAAACAAAACTGAAGCAGAGAAAGCTACTGTTGGCACAACAAGGTGCGTCAGAGGAAAAAAACTACAATAAAAATAGATATTAAGTCCAGAATATCAAGTGAGGGTATCAAAAATATGGGCATTATAGACTGACTTAAAAATGCATTTGTAAGAAGAAGGAATGTTCTATTACCTGAATACTCTTTCACATTAACTGTTAATACACCAAATACAAGCTTGATCTTAAGTTTGTATCACCTGAACTGGGCACTTAAGACTCTCCTGTGGCTAATACAGGAAAACAGTTTGAGCTTCTTTTGTCAATCAGAACTTAGAAAAGCTTACTCCAAAGTTATTCCCCAAAAATATTTTAGAAAACAATTTTTGTCATTAACAAAACTAATACTCCAATTCTTTACTGCAATGATAAAGCTGTGACTCTTACTGCAGTGCTAAGTGTATTAAAGTATACTGACATTCTTTCCTCTGCTTTATTGCATACTACAGGAAGGAAACGAAAATTCACAAATACTGTCAATTTCACTTAGCAAACAAAGCCAGTCTGAAAGCAACTAAGAAAACACTACAAAAGGAAAAAGGATTGGAGGAAGTTCAACATAATACAGAGGAGGCCTGAAGGAGTCCAATAAGCATTTTTGAAAAACTAGATAAAAGTAACAAATACACAAAGGTAACTTTTCATTTGCATGCCATGGTAGCCTAGCTTATTTTAAGCAACTCCTAGTTCCTGATCACGACCTTTAAAATTAAAGCTTTGACTTAGGAAAGTATTCACAATACTATCATTGCAATCAAAAGTGAACATGCAAGCATTTTACCTTGGCAGAGTTTGCCACAAGTAGTTCTGCAGTTTGATTATTGAATTCTCAATTGCAGTGCTAATATACTATACTAAATACTGATATTGAAGAGTTTTTCTCAAACTGGCAAGTACAACAAAAGTGAAACTACAGATCTACTGCATCAACAGCAAGTCCTTAAGTTCACCAAGCATTAGATGTCAGTAAACTTCAAAAGAAATCCTGACAACTCCATGTGGAATATGGGAAAAGGGGAAAGCATTTGAAAATCAGGGAGAATAAGGTTCTAAAAATAAAGTTCTAAACGGTGAGAACAACATCCAAAGTAAGGGGAGATAGAAGTTACCTTCTCAAAATATCCAATGCTACCCTGTTGCTCAGTCACTGAAAAAGTAGCAGGGGGCAGAGGCAGACCAGGGCTGCTCTAAGAGTTATGTAACTTTCAGTAGAAAAAAACATTGGTTATTGAAGCAGAGGAAGCCTCAAATCAAAATTCAATAGGGGAAGCTACGTATATAAATATTTTTACAGCTACTAGAAATAATACTGTATTTATTTACTTCAAAGGACTTATGAGAGAGACATAATTGCTTTTGAAAGCTAGTTACCACCAACTATAACTGGAATTCCACATAACTACTAGCCCATTTTCTTACCAGCTGTCTACAACCACTAACATCCACTATTATTTAAGCTTTGAATTTATAAGCAGATGTGTCGAGTCCAATTTAGCTTAATCCTTCTTTCACCTCCATCTTTTGCCAAGTATTTTATATACATATATACACAACAAACATCATATCAAAACAAACCATTTTACAGTGTTCCCTCTTTTTCAATGTGGATTATCCTATGATCCTGTAAACCAGGAAATGCTGACGTGGACTGTGATAGTAAATCACTTTTGCACCTGTTTCAGCCTAGGAGGCCTTGAAGAAAGCTTACAGAAGAATTTTGTCTTGATTCACATTTCATACACAGAGCACACATTACCTAAGTAACTACGTGAATATGAAATTGTGGCAGACAGTTAATTCAAATTCTAGAGAAACAAATTTAGAAGTTGTCATCACATTTTAAGTTCATTTTGCTTAAACCTAAGGAACAGCAGTTTATACTTCCTAAATGTTTAGGACTGCTTAGACCCTTCGCATAACTGAAGGACTTTTTGTTTTGTTTTGTTTCAAAGCATACTGTTTTAACCTATCCTTTGCTGCAAAATCTTGCACTGTTTTTATTCCTTCTTCATAGCCTATTTAGTTTGCTCCTTCTCTGTCAACGAGAGAAGTATACCATCATGTAACAGGGAATTCAAGAGTCCTACCTTTAACCAACATAAAACATTACTTTCTTAATCTCCAGGTCTTCTGGATTTTGCATAATAATGAAGAGTATTCTGTTAACAGCTATTGGTTTAAAATGATAAAAGCTATTCAACTGTATTCTAGTTCAGGGAATTTCACTAATCATGCTGATGACAGTTATTCGGTGTGGGAAAATAAATCTCTTATTAATATGTATAGAAAGTATTAAAGAACTACAAATTCTACAGAGCATTGTAAACCATAGGACTGGCTTGAAAACTTACTGAAATATATATTTAACAGCCGAGAAACGCTAGATCTGTCAAACCTTCTAAGGCCAAATAAACAATTTTAAAATACGTGCACATTTACATGGGAATAAGGGAATTCAGAATAAACTGTCTGATAATTTACTTTATGAAAGAAACGTAGCCCTGACGTTAAAGATCCATAGTGTGTAATTTCTTGTAGAGCATCAGGTAAAGTAGAAATGCTCATCTGTTCTTAAGAATATTGTCACTAGAGGGCGTCATTAACATTTATAGATTTTACATGGCTTGAAGCCATATTTAAAGTTACAGAGGATGGGGCCACTATTTAGTATTAAACCACGAGTTTACCACAATATTCACTATGCATGCAAAATGCATAAGAATGAATAGATACACTTTAAAAAAAAAAAAAACAAAACACTAATTCTAGGAAATAAACTTCTCTTTTCTTTATGAAAGCATTTAATGACTCCTAACTTCTTTTTCTGTGGGTGTAATACAGCAGGTATTATACACTAGTGGGCAGTATAAGCTCTATTTATGAAACTAGTGAAACAACTTGCTTTCAATCTAAAGTGACCTTCGTGACAATAGCTAAGGTAGTAAACATAATACTGAGATTGCTAACATTTCTTGATCCAATTCAAACCTTATCATACCTTTTTTTCTGCTAAAAATCCTTCCCTCCATCACTTCAGCTGTCCCCCAGCAGAACATGCTAAAGCAAGTTCGGCACCCATTTGCGTTTATATAGCTGCGTTTTCATATTTGTCACCTAGTATGTGACAGAACTTTCCTGTACGATTACCAGTATGTGTTTCAAGTGGCTAAAAGTATGTGAGATGCAAAAAAGGACAGAAGATCATCTCACCTTTTTGTGTTTGTCCTTCACTCTCCTCCTGTGGCAGAGGTTTTTGGTTACCCCAACTACAAATGCTTCAGAGAAGCAACTGTTCTGATGAACATATCTAGCAAAGAGCTATGGAAAGAAAGGCTAATTGCTCAATGATAACTGGAAGATCCACTGTAGAAGCTAAGATCTGCAGGTATCAGGGCAGAACAGTGATCAGGTTGGTTTTCTTCCTGCTTTACAACTCTAATAAGTAATACTCGAGATAGGGCTGAATGCTACTTCTCTACAAAAACAAGTGAGTTAATTTAAGACAGACCCACTGCTAAAGTCAGGCTTCCTGCACAGCAACGTCTGAGAAGCACAATTATGACAAGGTATGGATTTCAAATATTACACTCCGTGTGTGAATATATATAAACAAATATACATCAAACAATGGAAGTGTTGGACAAAAAAAATAATTAAATGTTTAATGAAAAAAATCTTAGCCTTTCTAATTTGCAGCATCCTACTGAAATGGAAACAGATCTAAAATTCAGCTAAGCAGTATTTGCATTCAGAGTTAAAACAGCACATTACAAAGCTCCCTTTCTTTAGTATTTTAAAACACCATATATTCACACTAAGTTTTCTAAAACTATGAAAACATTTAGAACAAAAATGAAGCATTTCTGAAAAACATTCAAGTTTATGTCGTCAGAGAATGAGGAAATTATACATACAGGAGATACAAGCAAGTGACGAACTTTGTTCACAGTTTCAGACGGCAAAAAGATTATGAAAAAGGCAGAGTGATAGTCTTTTGGTAAAACAATGTATCCTTAAAAACAAAAATGTCTATACCAGACATGAAGAACTGATACTTGCATTTCCTTACATTATTCAGCAGTGTTACTTCTGTAAACAAACATTTAAATATCTCAACCCCTTCTGGTATTAAGCTTGTAACTACCATGTTAAAATGTAAAGTTACTTAAACCTTCTGAAGTATTCTTACTGAGAAAAGAATGGGTACCTACACATTGGTGTTTGGTGGCAATGCTGGAGGGGTGTGCCTTCAATACTTACAAAATATAAAACAAATTCTAAAAGAACAGTGCATGAGGAAATTGCAGTTTAAACAGACACCGCTGGAAAACTAATGTTTTGGTTTCTACTGAAAAAGAAGATTAATCTGATGAGTAGGATATTGAGAATTGGCATTTTCTATGCCAATTAACAAACAGTAAGTCTAGGCCAAAAAAAGCCAAGGACAGCGTATTTGTCCACTCATTATTCTTATTAGAGGAAATGAACAAACATCTTCTACACTTTTAAATGAGCTGGCAGTATCTAGTTTCTGAGAACTCTTTTTTTTCTGTAGGCAACTAAACGTAGGTTTAATTGCGATAAGCACTACCCAAAGTTTCGGAAATTTCATCTTTTCCCATGCATACATACACTGGGTATAAGAAAGGTTATTGCTGCACTTACCAAAAGGGAGGAGATTGGGAATTTCTCTATGTGCAGCCTACCAACATAGTTGCTCTTCAAGGCATTGGGCTTTTTTTTTTTTTAAATAAGAAAACTAAATTCTTGCCAGAAAAATAAAATTATTAAATACTAAATATTTTTATAAATTTGTGTATTTAATACAAAAGCAAAAATACAAAAGCAGAAATACAAAAGCAAAAATACAGCACTCTGCAAGGATTGCAAATAAAGAACTGGTCTTCTCAGTGTCCAATAGAAAGACAGTGCACAAGTGTGACAATAAACACTGCCATTCACCATTTTTTAACTACATATGCACGTAAATCATACATATCAGAACTAGTCCCTACAGGACTATCACTTGAAGAAAAACTTGTACTTTAATAACTTTATCCTTGTTTAAAAATTTGGAATATGGGACCTAGAAAACAAATTCTACTAAGGAATGCTTACTAGGTTTTTCTGCTACATGCTTCTGTGCCTTTGTGATCAGCTAGATCCATACCCTTGTAAAATTCTATTCCAAGCACAATTATAAAATAAAATATGTTGAAAGTTATCCTGTCTTTATCTAACAAGAACTATTTTATCTATCAAGCACTATTTTGCAGGTTTGACTTTATTACTAAAACATATACACATTAGTCATCCATCTTGTGTTAACAGACATTAGTATTTTCCCCTTTCATCTCACCGTAATTCTAAGGAACCCTGAAATTGGTAGCTAGCAAGTTGTCAAAGACTAATACTCTGGTAAGTACCATTTACAGAGGTAATGGGCAAAGTTCAAACATCAGATAGCACTTATTGCTTGTTCATGTGAGTTCATTTCTAGATGCTAAAACACTAGCTGAATGCAGTAACACCTGAAAACAATGTCTTCCCCTCCAAAACAGCACAGCAAAAATATTGTACTACCCACTAAAAAGAATTAAGTAAAGCACACCACAGACTACACAACTTGAAGACAAGCAAGATCTGAGGCAGGCAGAATAGCTCTTCAAGGTGGCTGTTTGTAAAAGCAGTTAGTTGTTGCATGATTTTAAAAAATATTTTGTGATTTCCAATTGGACTTGTTATTTTAAAGTTCTCTGAAATGAGTTTTAAACAAAATAAGGAGAACAAAGTCCTTGGGGCTATTTTTGCCTGCCTATGCTGTAGAACTCACCACATGTTCAACACTTTCTCGCAGCTATACAGAAAGAGAATAAGGGAAAAAAGAGAATCAGATACCACACATGTTTCACAGACATGTTTTTGTAGTCAGACAGTATGTTAAAATAAATATTTCAAAATTAATTAAAATATAAAAAATGCATGCACTTATCTAGTATAGGGAGATGTGTTACTGAGAAGTGAGCCTAAAAAGTATAAGCTACAGAAAGTCTATTTCTTGAATATTCAAAGCCAAAATTAAGTAAAGCATTGTAGTATTTTGCCACTCAGCAGTGTCTTTTCAGCTTAGACCATGTTTTTGAATAACTAAATACAAAAAATTTTGAAGTAAATGAGCAGACCAGATCTAAAGAATATAAAAAGAAGAACATACTTTGTTTCATCTGTTACTTCTACTTCTGCAGGAGTTGTGATGGGTGCATTTGAATGGCCTGCAGTTGGGTCATCTGTGTTTAATTCTCCATTTGTTGAGCTTACTACCTGAAATCACCAGAAATATTTGAAATTACGTTAGTGCCAGACACACATTTGTGAATTCCTAATGTTACATGACATCTTCAAAACTCAATTTTTGTTAAGTCCATAATTCTTTTAATTGCATTAATAGTATCCATTCCAACTTTTACTACTGCATCCCCGCCTTTCTGCCATTTTTCTTTCGTATCTATTAGTGGAACAGACATGTACATGACATTCAAATAGAGTGGACTAAGCAAAACAACTCTGATGATCAGGCTTGCTGGTCTTCCTCATGTCTTTTCAGAGTGTTAACAGAAGGCACCAGGCCCTTTTCTGATAGCAATTTTGTCAGTCTTCCCCTATCTCTGGTTCTTTGGTGTATTCAGGCTCCTTCATTTCCTTGTTTGTGTAGGCTGACTCAATTGTATCTCAGACCATTCATCGGAAAACGGAAAAACAGTCTAGACATTCTCTAGACCTATTGGTCTAGGTGGTGTTTTTTCTTGATTTTTAGATCACACAAACATTTAGCGCCATAAAAAAAAAAAAGAAAAAAAAAGATTAATTGGCCCTCCCACTAATTCCCTCTCAAATTCCTTTTAAATTCATGAGCTGCAAGGATAGTTCTGGTTCTCTGGGAATATTCATTTTAAACCAAATGGAATCCCTCACAATTCCTATCAGCTTTACTGAATGACAAATGGAGTCAGTTCCAGAGACCTCTCCTTTACTTGAATCAAAGAGTCTGTCAGAAAGATGATTAACTGTATATAGAAAAGTGCACATCTGATCAAGGTAGCTGACTGTGCTAAACCAATCCATTAAAGTCTGAAGAGGTTTACCAGCTACACAGTACCAGTAAATGTCTGGATAAGCAACTTTGCACAAAAATAATCATTCTGGCCAAACGTTATAAGAGTCTGCAGAAAACATCTGTAAAACAGTGAAAGGAAAGTGGACCATTAGCAATTTGTAGTTCAAGAACTCTTAGCAGCAGTTGCCTGAAGGTCAGAGATTGATGTAGAAGAAAGCAGAGGGAATGAAGCTCAACATCATCATGTTATTTCCCTCCCCTTTCCAAACTCTCCTTTTAATATGGCAGTTATGTTCTATCTATTTATAATCAGATCTAATAGCCTTGACTATTGAGGTTTGCTTTATGGTTCCTATTGTAACTCACTAAACACAGAGCTCTAGAAGTTTGCTGAACTTAAGCCATTTTCCATGCCATACGCCTACAACATCAGGCTGAGTTTTCTTTTTCAAATTTTGCTAAAATCAGAACCACTGCCAAACAAACAAACAAGCAAAAAACCTGTAGCAGCGTACACTTTCCCTGGTAAACTCCATGAGCTCAATAACAAAACTAAAGGAAAAGTGTCTAAGATTTAAGAAACAAGATTCTTGCAATTTTGGTCAACATCGCTGGAAGCAATTCAGGGAGACTGGACTTGATTTCTTTGATGACATGTATATCAGTGAGGTTTCAACCCAGTGGCTCAGGATTAGCTTCAAATCACTGGGGATGACAGAAGCACTAAATATTCAGTGACTGAAACAGGTAGGAGTTTTACATTAACAAATCATAAGATGGTGAGTCAGGCATTTTAAACTAAACACACTGGGTTGTTAGATTTTTTTTTTTTTAACAAATACTTTAATATTTGTTGTTGTCACTGTACATATTTACTGGTAAGGGGAAGTAGCATGATCCTAACCGTCTCACAAGGTAGCTTACTGCACAGATAAATTCTTTGCTTCTTGTGAAATACCCAGATGTAACAATGGTAAACACCAGAGTGGAAACTTATGGTGACTCCACAGAGAAAGTGCATACTAAATTAGACAGGACCCTTCACAAAAATGTTAGGGTAAACAAACTGATCTTGCTAATCTTGTCCTCCAAATGCATTGTGGATACAAAGAATCTAAAGCATAACTTTGTAACTAACCACAAGGAGAGCCTGTACAAATCCCTGTAAATCACTGACACCTGATTGAGACTGTGGTCAACCTTGCCTGCAGTCCTAATCATTGATGATTTCCACTCCACTACCCTAGACTTAAATGAACTTTTCTGAAGACATCTTCAGACCTGTGCTCAAGGTTTGGGAAAAACACCTGATGAGAATCAGAAGCCTTTGTCTTCAGTATTGTCAAGTAAGGATAATATGCACCAAAAATCAAGACAGTTACATGTCCTTTCCTGTATGGGTAGCAAACACATACACCTTAGCATTCCTTGCTGTTTTCAAGAACAGATGACAATTTGCACTGGTATTTGCAAGAACTCAGAATTCTTCTCTGTTCCTACAAAAAGCCAATGAAAACATTTTTGACTTTTATTCCCTTCAACTCCGTCATCTCTGGAAATTTCATACACCATTCTCCTTCACATTCCTTTCCCAGGAATGCCTATTCATCTCTATTTCCTTGGAGAGCAGATTCAAAAAGAGGATTGAACTGAAGCATGTACACATTTTTCATATGAATTGGCAAAACATGAAAGTAGACATATAAAACTCCTTCCCACATTAATACTTTAGTTATAAATATTATTTTTCAACTGTATGTTTTAGATTCCTCCTTCCTTTCTGATGGATTAAAAAAAGTCAAGAGAAAGTGAAAACATTTCAACAGGAACAAAAATATACCTAAACACTTTTTTTTTTTTTTAAACAGTATGCCCTTCTATAACTGCTAGAAGAGGTCTGCCTTGGAGAGGCAGATCAGCAAAAAAAGGTTTGCTGCTCTGGTTCAAGACTTGTGGTCATTTCCTATCAGCCTTTGTCAGCAACTCTACTGGTCTCTTTGGAACCTCTTCTGACAACTCTTTGTCATGGTTTTGGCTGGGATAGAGTTAATTTTCTTCATAGAGGCTCACACAATGCTGTGTTTTGGATTTTTGATGAAAATAGTGGTGATGGTTTTGGTTGTTGCAGAGCAGTATTTACATAGAGCCAAGGACTTTTTTGCTTCTTGTGCTGCCCTGCCAGCGAGGAGGCTGGGGGTGCACAAGGAGCTGGGAGGAGATATAGCCAGGGCAGGTGATCCAGATTGACCAAAGAGATATTCCACACGATACGACGTCATGCTCAGCCATAAAAGCTGGGGTAAAGAAGGAGGAAGGGGGGAGGACGTTGGGAGTGATGGCGTTTGTCTTCCCAAGAAACCATTACACATGATGAGCCCTGCTCTCCTGGCAGTGGCTGAACACCTGCCTGCCCATGGGAAGTAGCGAAAGAAGTCCTTGTTTTGCTTTGCTTGCGCGCGCTGCTTTTGCTTTACCTGGTAAACTGTCTTCATCTCAACCCATGAGTTCTCGCACTTTTACCTTTCTGATTCTCTCCCCATCCCACCTGGGGAGGGTGAGCGAGCGGCTGTGTGGCACTGAGCTGCCTACCGGGGCTAAACCACAACACTCTTAAAAGAACATCTGCAAGATTTGAGCAGCTTATAAAAACAAAAAATTTACTTGTTTCTGACACGGTTGATTTTATTTTTGTTATTTGTTTTGTTTTATTTTTTAAACCACAGCTGAAGTCATAGTGATTTAAGATGACTTCAACTTTAAAGGAGCAATAATGATCTGCTTGAGTCAATGAAATGCCATATGGCAATGATGAAAAAAGTTATTTTCAGGGTTTCCCAACAAGCTTATGTGCTTATAAAAGAGAATGCAGAGATACTTTTGAAGCTGTAACAACCTGTTTGGTGATTCTTCTCTTTAAAATCTTCAGACCAACTTCAAAAACTGAACAGTATTTCCTGCCAGTGGTTTACTTTAATGGGAGAAGCCTTTTTTCTTTTTGAAAACAGCATTTGCCTTCAGTTTTTGGTGGTTTTTTTTGTTTGTTTGTGTTTGTTTTGTTGGTGGTGGTTTGTTTCTTTTAATTAATTTAAGAAGATTGTTTTTTTCTAAGAAAATTCTACACCAACTTTACAGAAATCTTCACACCAGACACCAAGAGACTGTCCTACCTCCCTGTGGGTGATTTCTCTGGAGGCTCAAGGACAATGAGACCTCATTTCTTTCCATATACATAATACAGATACATTCACCAAACATGCAGCCAAATGTAATCAAACACAACAGCATACTGTAAGGCTTGGTTTAGATGGGAGGGAAACAATGTTCATCTTTCTGGAAAGAGATGTGACCTCTGAAGGTGTAAGTGAACCAAAGGGTATCAATAGCCCAAAAAATAGCATCAGTCATGCTTCTCAGGAATCTCAAATGCCCTGAGTTTCACTCTAGCCCACCACTGTGGATGATAGCTCTAGGAAAGGTCTAAGATGAAGGGCCAAGAATTAATACATCTGCAGCAGAGCAAAATATGCAAACAATCTCAGCTTATTTACTTAAACACTAATGAACTTATTTAATTGGCATCACTCAAGAGATAGGCAGGAGTGCTTCTGTTCCAGCATCAGTAAGGCTAAAACTGTGTGATTTTACAGTAAAATTCTGTACCTTGCTAAAATAACCTACAATGCTACAAATTGATTCCCTGTGACATTAGTAAGTCAGTCAGTATTTACATTGACAGTAAAATATCTTGGAATCTGACCAAAAAGTGCATTTGGCAAAAGACTGATAACATGGGGTAAATGAAGCAGTGTTAACACTTGTACGCTCCCGATCCTGGAGCATGGGATCTTAAGTTAGACCAACCGTTAGATTTTTTCTCTCAGAATACCTGCTAATAGTCAAAAAAATGAGCACAACACAGAAAGAAAGATATGGGAATCTAACAAAATTAAACGAGAATAGGTCTGGAAGACAACTCATGCGCTGAAGGTGGGTGAACCAAATTCTGTAGCCAGGATGTATCACCAATAAGGCACAAAGAAGAATCATCACACTGGCTCCACTAAAAAGGCTAAAACTTTAGGAAAGGAAGGGGGGAAAAGTACATGAAACTAATAGTGTTTAAAGAGAAACTTTCATTTTCACTTCTCTACTTATGAATGGAATTGGACCAGATTTTCTTAGTAGCCTGATGAACTATGGAGGCACAATTCATCCCATAATAAATGTATATACCTCTGTAGGGACGAATGCAGATATTAAAAAGTTATCTTCTGCATCTAAAAAATCTGCTAACAAGAACTATATGAACTTTTTTCCATGAAGAGTCACAGACTGAGGTTTCTGAAAACTGGTATTTTAAACTAAGATTCAACTTGGTGTTGCAATGTTAAAGATGAACTTAAGCTACTCACCTGCATGCAAGTTGGAAATTAACCACTACAACAGAAATCTAAAACTAAGATTTTGATAACAGATCTTATTTCGGTTTAAATTTAGATCCTACAAATTAAATCAGTTCTTTAAAAGTTTAATTGAACAGCACATATATAAAGAAGTGTATGAATCACAGTTTCTTTCTATCTTCTATGCCATAAGGCAAAAAAATTAAAAATATTAGAATCACTACCTAATAATGTGACACAATAATTGCGAAAGATTAGTTTCTCAGATGCATTCTCCTTTAGAAACCTGACAAGGGCCAGTTATATTAAGACAAAGTTAAGCCTGAATACCAATTCCCCACATAGTAACAGTAAACCATTAGGCTAGCCCCATGCTTTGTTTTGGGCAGGCATTCGCGTAAACTAATCTTTTACTTGCTATGTTCAAAAAAAAGTCAAAGTCTCTCATAAAACAAATCTGCCTATCACTGTGCTTATAATCACAATAAGCAATTACGAAAACTTGAGAGACACAGAAAATAATCCTTCATTACAAATCTCAGTAATTGAACTCCTCACTCTCCAAAAAACAAAGCCAGCCTTCATGCCTAAGCAATTTATTAGTGATACCATAGAATGATATATTTTACTCTCAGAAAGTTTCCAGATAAAATAAAAAACAAAATAATTGACGCTACCTTTTTAATTCACAAAAGCTTAGGCAAATCTAACACATTGCTGTTTTAATCAGGATGAAGAGGTAGATGAAATATTCTATAAGCAGCTAGAAATTTCGCAATTGCTAGACCTTGTTCTCGTGGAGGTCTTCAACTTCCCAAATTTGAAATACAACATAGCAGAGAGGAAACAGTCTTTGAAATTCCTGACAGTGTGTGGAGGATAACTTCCTGACACAGGTGGTGACTGAGCCAACTAGGGAAGGTGCCCCTCTTGACCTGTTTACAAAAAGGTAAGGACTTGTGGGTGACGTGATGGCTGGAGGCTATCTTGTGTACGGTGATCATGAAATGGCAGAGTTTTTGATCTTTGGTGAAGTAAGGAAGGCAGTTAACAGAACTGCTACCCTGACTTTCCTGTTTAGAGACCTGGTTGATGGAGTGCCTTGAGACACAGTTCTGAAACGTAAAGGAGTCCAGGAAGGCTGGACTTTCTTCAAGAATGAAATCTTAAAAGGCAACGGAACAGGCCGTCCCAATATGCCAAAAGTCAAGCTGGCAGTGGAGAAGACCAGCCTGGCTGAACAGAGAGCTTCTTCAGGAAGAGCAAGAGAGTTTATGAACTCTGGAAGAAGAGGCAGGCAACTCAGGAGGACTACAGAGCTGTTGTCAAGCTGTGTAGGGAAAAAATTTAAAGGGCCAAACTAGAACTCGGTTCAATTGCCAAAAAAATGCTTTTATAAATACATTAACAGCAAAGAAAAATTAAGGAGAATATCTATCCTTTACTGGATGTGAGGGGCAACAGCGAGCAAAGATGGGGAAAAGGTTGAGCTACTTTATGACTTTTGCCTCAGTATTTATGAGTAAGATCAATTGTTCTCAGGGTGCCTGAGTTGGAAGACAGTGACTGGGAGCGACATAAAGCTCCTATAATCCAATGGGAAACTGTAGGTGACATACTACATGTTTTGAATGTTCATAAATCTATGGGGACAGATGGGATTTATCCAAGGGTACTGAAGGAGCCGATAGAAGTGCTCACCAAGCCACTCAGTAATTTACCAGCAGTCTTGGCTAAGCGGGATGATGTTCCCCAGGGCACAGTCTTGGGGCCAGTTTTCTTTAACATTTTTATCAATGATCTGATGAGAAGATCAAGTGTGCCCTCAGTAAGTTCGCAGATGATACTAACTTAGGCAAGACTGTTGATCTGCTTAAGGGTAGGAAGGCTTTGTGGAAGGATTGGGACAGACTAGATTAATGGGCCATGCCCAATTGCATGACCATTCAACAAGGGTAATTGCTGGGTCCTGCACTTGGGTCACAGCAACCCCATGCAGTGGTATAAGGCTGGGGAAGAGCGGCTGGAAAGTTGCCCAGCAGAAAAGGACCTGGGGGTGCTGGTCAACAGCCGGCTGAACATGAGCCAGCAGTGTGTCCAGGCAGCCCAGAAGACCAATTGCATCCTGGCCTGCATCAGAAATAGCGTGGCCAGCAGGACTTGTGAAGTGATTGTCCCCTTGTACGAGGCACTAGTAAAGACCACACTTCAAATACTATGTTCAGTTTTGGGCCCCTTACTACAAGAAGGCTATTGAGTTGCTGGAATGTGTTCAGAGAAGAGCAACAAAGCTGGTGAAGAGACAAGAAAATATGACCTTATAAGAACAGACTGAGTGAACTGGGGTTGTTTAGTCTGGACAACAAGACTGAGGGGAGACCTCATCGCCCTCTACTACCTGAAAGGAGGTTACAGTGAGGAGGGCGTTGGTTTCTTTTCTCAGGTGACAAGTGATACGGCACGAGGAAATTGTCTCAAGTTGCACCAGGGGAGGTTTAGATTGAGTATTAGGAAGAATGTCTTCAGGGAAAAGGTGGTCAAGCACTAGAATAGGCTGCCCAGGGAAGTGGTGGAGTCCCCATCCCTGGAGGTATTTAAAAGATATGTGGATGTGGCACTAGGGGACATTGTTTATTGATGGGACTCAGTAGGTCAGGTTGATGGTTGGACTTGATGATCCTGAAGGTCTTTTTCAACCTAGATGGTTCTATGATTCGATTAGTACAGTCTTTGAGTACATAAGCAGTTTGCAGTTTATGCAGAGAAGGAAATAATTCAGTGTTACACAAACGGTCTTTCTGGGAACTGAGGCAAATCTACAAAACGAAGACATAGAAAGCTGCTGAGTGAATTGCTGGGAGGTACAAGAAGTTGCTTTCATTACTAAGGCTATACGAACTAGAAAGAAACTGCAACGTTACTGCATTTTTTATGTTATTCCAAACACAGAGAAGTGGAAGAAAGAATGTGATCTATTTCTGGAGACGTTCCCTTTACAACTCAGTTTGCTAATAGCATTTCAGCTTTTCACATGAATTGTGAAAAGTAGAAGTAAAATTCTACAAAGTTAAAATTAGACACATTAAGCACATTAATAGTGATATAGGCCTAGATAGTCTACAATAACTTATATTTACACAAAAAAACACAGATCACTATTAATTATCAAACCATTTAGAACCTGAATGTTTCCACTTGAACACCATTACTAAGAACGTAAGTACATATATACTAAGATAGAAACACACATACACCCCAACATGCAGTCCGCTTGAATTTAGTTTGTAATCTTTAACACTTCTGCAGTAGGTTATTTAAAAGTATCTCATAGATGACAATGAATGAAAATCTAAAATGGCAGTGACCCAATAAACATTCCAATGTCACTTTAAAAGAAAATTCTCTGCCAAGCGACTTTCATATCTTGCAGAAAAGCTGATAATTCAGCATACAACTGATCTCATGGATATGCAGTGACTCAAGAATAACACAGAAAAAAAAATACAATTTAATTTCATCCCTTAGAGTCAACTCTCCTTTGAACAACTATCTCTGGCACTTCTAGAACTTGGCTTCTTGAAGGCAATGAGGAATGCAGCTAAACTAACTAGCTAATGGTCCAACTTACCAGCATGACTTTGTTAGCATCACTACAGCAAAGGGGTATTTGACAACACTCAGGGGCTCAAACTTCAAAACAAAGCTGAATATATTATGTGGTTTTATATCTGCTTATAATCAGGAAGCATGACCATCTCTACATTAAAAAGCAACTCAATTCAGCTGGCTTGAAAACACCCTTCTGAATAGCATGATCTTCAAAGATGGAACAAATTGGTTGCATTTTTGCACATTGCTCTTTTTACATGGTAATTGCTTATTCTCAACTGGTCTAAGATATCTGAACTCAGAATACCCATATCCTTTGACAAAAAAAAACAAAGAAAATTTTTGATATATATTTACAGAAGGCAGACTACTGGCATTTCCTAGAAAATCTTCCCAGCCTAAGCCTCTTCAAAGTATACTTTAGGTACACTGCAATGAAAAAGTCTCTTGCAATGTTTACCTTTTACTTGAGAAAGAAAAAAAACATTTAAGTGCTAAGATTGCCAGAACAGAAATGTGATATACAATTTCAAAATTCTACCAACTGGAAGTTAATACATTTAATACATATTTTTCTAACCTAAAAGCTTAAAAAAGTGAAGAAGTGTAATGCTTTTGGAAAACACAATTCCAAATCCAATTTTAATTCCATATTACTATACTGTTCTCAAAGGACTCCCTTTAAATTGGTATTATTGAGAGAACTATAGTCTTTAAGTTAATAATACAGGTAAAATTTCAAAATATTTGTGACTAGGAACCATAGAACAATTTTTATACTTTTCTTGATACACAGTGATAATTACCACTTATTAGCTTTTCTTACATGACACGTAACTGTAGTTTTTACGACAGCAAAATTTAAAGATGTTAAGTTCAAACTAAATTTCAAAGCATTTCAAAAACACATTTCATTATCACAATAATAAGTCTGTAGCATTGTTTTCCTTACCCTGGGCCTCTCACTCTTCCTTCAGGCATTGACATCAATTTTCCAAAACATAAAACTTAAGAAATGTAGGTAACTTTTATTCTCAGAATCAAAAATTGCATCAGATGAAAAAAAATATATTTTTTCCCCTTAATAAGTTACAAAATCAATTATTTTCATTTCAGACTGAAAGCTCAAAACCTTATGCAGATTGGCAGCTGGCATTTTGAATCCTTCTACATTAAATTTAGAATTTATGTATTACTCCTTCTCACCCCTAAACATACTCAAAGAACAAGACACCATAAAGTAAAGCGCAAACCACGAGAAAAAGCTCCCTGAAGATTAACCAAACAAATAACAAAGAAAAAAATGTTGGTTTCTACTCTTTTTTCCACACATAAGTGTGAAGTACTACCCTGGGAAACATTCTTTTAGTCAGCTAGCATTTGAAAAAAAATAGCAGTTAAAGTTCAAGTAAAATCAGCAATTAATACTTTAATTTGGAGTTTAAGGAACATAAGGTGTGACTTGAACAACACTGAATTAAGTTAATAGTGTACTAGTTGCTAGCATAGCCCAGTAACATATCAAATGTCTAAACTTCAGCTGGTTGCACTGATGTAAGAACATATTTCTTCGGAATGACAGTTAGTTCCGTTGTTTTAGGCTTTCATTAAGAAACATGCAGCAGATATTACAGAAAGATACATAGTTTTCTGCATCTGTTTTAGTTTCAGTTTGGCAGTTGTGAAATAGGGAAGAATAGGCACATTCTGCACATAAGTGGAAAGCAAGGTTAAGATGAAAACAGAAATCATGCCACACATTACAGAAGACTAGTAATATATAATGCAAAAGTAATCAGTCATGCAAAGAAGCAGAAAATACCTGTACCGAGCCACCAAGTCTGTCAGCTGCTAGGTGAGCCCTCAAATGATGTGGATTGGCCTGCTGTGAGTTCCAAGCTGCCCTATGATCTGTTGACTATTATTTATTGAATTTATTAGGAATATATGCAAAAGAAAAAGTAAAAATTCCAAAAATAAACAATTCATACATGAAGTATTAGAAATTATTTTTTAAAAGCACAGAAGCATTAAATACTCAATTCCTATATAGATTGTACATCAATATTACCTACTTGCTTATACACAAATTTTTATAGAGAAGTTACAAAGTAGCTAAACTAAAAATTCCACATAAGAAATGAAGAAAACCCACCAACACAACCCTATAACTAGTTAGTTAAATGGACAAAGATTTAACTTGTTAATGTGTTTACTACCTTGGTTATTATCCTGGTTTAAAAAAAAAGTGAAAATGTTAGACATGCATGTTAAAACCCCAATAGATGATACAGTATAATGGGAAAAGTGTGACTAAAAACAGAAATAAATTTTTTTGAAAGAAGTACCAATAGAGAGAAAATTCACTATTGATGCAAGGTAAATTGTATCATAGCATCAAAATAAGCAACTTATTACAATGTTTTAATGTTTACAGATGTAGAAATATACTAACAAGGACCTACTTAAACCAAAGTTTAAAAAAAAAAAAAAAGAAAACCTGGAGTCAATTTTATTTTGAAGTTCTAATAAAGGCAACAACAACTTAGCACAAATCCTTAGACAAAAGGCAAAGTAATGCTAATAATCTTACATTATCATTTTACCTGATTTTTGGATTGTTGCATTTTATCTCTGTGCTGATATGCTTCTCTGCTTGATGAGAGCACAGGGTCTGAATGTATTAAACCCACTGGAGTAGGCTACAAATATAAATAATATGTAGCAACCGGCAAAAAAAAAAAATTTCAAAGACTTGCCAGAATTTATTGAGTTGTAATCCAAATTAATCCTTAAATCTGTCAATCTCCCATAATCCAAAACTATAAAGTTAAAACAAAACTGTCACAAGGTATTAGCTAATACCATAAAGAAAAAAAGCAAACCAAATCTTACACAATTTCATAGAGTAGCAATTCTGAGTATTATCATATGTTAATTTTCTGATAGAAAATAAGCTGATATTTTCTGCAGTTAGCATCCATTTAAGGGATATTTTGCTGATGATCTGAAAAGAGGCTTAAAGCAACTTTTAATTCTAAACACTATTGCTAAATCTTTTTTCAAAATACTACAATTCTTTCAAAGGGTCACACAAGGAACTTCAGGGTAAAATGTATAATCTGAAATTGTCCAACCTGCACACACAACCCCTCTCCTACTTATTAGGAGAACCAAGGAAAGCTCTGAGGTCCTGAAAAATTCACCTTTTACCATTTCTTTAAAGAATACAAACACAGTATTTTCTGCAACTTTTATATGCACTGTGATGGAAACTGATATCCTACATCACATTTCATTAAAATAATTCATATAAAGCATAGATAATTTCTTCACAATGAACAGCAGATTATCTGGAATGTACCTCAATACAAAGAAGTGACTGCTTTATGTTCTAAAAATGCTCTGAGTGAGAAAGCCCCCAACAGAAGAAAGACACAATGATGACAACCACTTGCGAAGTTTTAAACTTTCTTCTTCAGCTCAGAGACCAGTTTGAATTCCTACAATCTTATTTTAGACTGAACATAGATTTTCTTGGATATTAACAGTACGCTTCAAAAAGACTCAATATGAAGCAGCTCAATCAAAAATATAATGTCTCAAAATGCAACTGAAAATGTGTTTGTAGTAGGTGTTCACAATTCTAATTAGCTGCCCTGAGATGTACTCATATTCTAAAATTCAAGATTAACACTGGCTCAAACTGATCAGACAACAAAATAACATCTTATTAACAGCTTAATCGTACTCACCAACTGTTTGCCAGTCCAGTCATATTCGTAATCAAATGTATAGCCTTTTCGATCAAGTAAGTCAGTGAAGAGCTTTCTTAAATAGTCATAGTCTGGCTTTTCAAAAAAATCTAGCCTTCTTACATAACGTAGATATGTAGCCATTTCTTCTAAATAAAAAGGAACAATGCTTAATCATGATACGTGTTTTAGTGGCACTCAAAACTAGTATTTATTGTTATATTTTAAAACAACTTCTAAATCTCACCATAAAACCTGAACAGTTGTTCACTATGCATCTGTGAATTACCAGAAATAAAACTACTTCATAGTAATAACATTCTTGAAGATATACTGCCACATT
>VXAL01017330.1:68824-86914 GCA_013399475.1 Chauna torquata
CCTGGATAGTTCTACTTTGTCTTTGCCAATGGACAATACTTCCTCCCTTTTGCTTTAAATTCTGTAGGTTATGGTGATGAAAAATTAACCTCTTCTTTAAAAAAGACATTTGGAGCAATTGCTCCTTCACTGAGAGAGCATTAAGGAGCAACTTTCAATTCTTATTCTNCTATTTGAATTCACAATCCCTCAAGATTCTGCTATGGAAAAGATTTTGGTTGGTTTGGCTCTTTATGTTTCATACTGGGAGGGATTATTACTTAGAATCCATTTGAGTTCCTCGCTTGTAACTTTAGAGTAATTAACAATAGTTGTCAAATATCCTTTCCTATGGATGAAATTCTTCAAGACAAGCCTGAGAAACAGCAAAGCCAAGGTTATTATTACTATTGTTAGAGCAAGGGCCTTTATAAGCTGGAAAAAACTAGCAGTGGCCATGCCATGCTAGTGGCACAAAACAAAAGGATTTCAATAGCATCAGCTATAGGAAGAGTTGCTGATATTTGCTGATCCTAGCGCATCACATTTTAATGAGATTGAGAGGATCTGTTGTAATACGATCATAAGATGACAAGTACACAATAAGATTTTAGGGCACAGTCTCCTCCCTGTCAAGAAGGTCACCTGAAGCCAACTAAATTAGTCACAAACTAATATCCATTATTTAGTTTATAAGCTATGGATAAATCTTGACTCGTGGTTAATTTTAATAAGAACCTCATTCCACAGGTTCTTTCTTCTTAGCCTACATTGTAAACTAAACATAACAGGCCAAATAAGACATTTCAGTCTTCATATATATCCATTATAAACACTGTACTCCCTCTCCAAAGAAAGTTTTACCACTTGCTACAGGAATGCTGAAACAGCAGAAACTTACTCTCTGTTTGAATCAGAAAACTTGATACTAGCTACCTGGAATGACTGTACGGGCTGATACTCAGGCTCTTTACTATAATCACAAAACAGATGGCAAGTGACATACCTACATATCTTGAACTGTAAGTCTATGAATTTTAGCACAACTAAATTTGAAATTTATCACCCAGAGTTTGGAATCTTACTCAAAATGATATGATTCCATACAATAGTATGATTTGAGGGAAAGAAAAGCATCCCTTCATGAACAAAATCATTAAGTTTAAAAACAAAATTTATGCCAATTTTATCATAACCACATTGTATGCCATATTGTATTAAGAATAATGTGGGCTTTAAGGATTGAATTCAATTTTCAGTTATACCTTTAAGGGAACAAAGAAAATTATTTAGCATTTGTTAAGTCTGAATTTTGGACAATTAGAATCTCAAATCAGTTTTTATTTGCAGCATTGTTTCTTATAATTATAGATTTACAGGATTTCTTTACACAGAAAAAAGTTATTCATCTCATATTGCATATTCCACTTATCCAAAATAAACTGAGATCAAAGAACCACAAATTTTACTAATTATTGTATCTCAGAGATACTTATTTTGAGCAATCACGTTTAATAACTATTATAATACACGTCAAACATATTGATTTCACTGTGGCAACACAGCCCTGATTCCTGGTCAGAACATAACTTTGAAGCTATTCTACTAACTTAACTATAAAGCTCTTCTCAGAAATTAAAGAAGTGCATTTTCATTATTAAAAATTAGGAATAAAAATCCTGGCATAAAAGCAAACATTAACAGAAAGTTCAACCCCACTTGCTGTTTAAAAGACACCTTGTTCAATCCCCGTTCATAGCACAAAACTTCACTCAACCTCTGTTCCGCTTGCCAGACATACTGCTTCTCATTAACACCGTAAACGTTACTGAAATTTCACCTGCTGTTATCTGTGCAAGATCAGTTCTCAACCCTACCCCACTCTTTGGCCTCTCTAGGTAGCTACGAACCTGCCCCTGAGGTTCAGCAATCATACAGTGGGGAGACAGAGACTAGCGAATCTCCTAGGTGTGTGACTTAGGTCTGGAAAGACTTCATGCTGCCCCACTGACTGAGCAACAAGGGAAAGTTGCTAGGACTTCTGAAGGGCCATAGCCATTAAGTACAGAAAACATTTTCTTCAAGTTTCTGGAAAAGCTCTAGGATGGAGGCTAATAAAAAAATTTTTTTTTTTTACAGATGTTTATTGTGAACAAAACTATGTTAAGAAACGCACTAACATTGATCCAAATACAATTATTTTTGCTAATTTAGATTACAGAAAAGCCTAGTCCTAAGAAAATATATTTGAAATCTAGAACATATGACAGCTCGGATAACAGAGTAGACCTACCACTGAAGGGTAGGAGGGCGTGGAGGAGGAGGGTTGTTTGTTTTGCATTGGGTTTGTTGGTTTGGCTTCTTTTTTTCCCTCCCCCAAGATAATTACTGTTAAACTACTGTTAATTACTTCATTTGGCATTTCAATTAGCATTACAGAGCAGAGGTGTTTCATTCCCAAGAGTCTCAGGCATTCATTGTAAAATAATTATTGAAGGGGTAGAGGTTAGTTAAGTACTACCAAGAAAAGACCAATATAACCAAGGATTTTGGTCATTCTCCAGACGCCATTAGATGTACCCATTTTATAGCAATTACAACTTCATTTGGCTACACATACTGTAACCAATAAAGTAAATCAACAATCCAGTACACTATTTTTCTGAATTTAGGGAAATCCCAAAAACAATTACCAATGTAGACTTCCAGGAAATACAAAAAAACAAGGGACTCTTACAGATGCAGATTTTTTACTTCCTGCAGCTCCCATTCAGAATCTACACTCTCTGGGATCCCACTCTCCCTTCCTGAAAATGAAGGGAACTGGAAAAGCAGAGAATAATTTTATCCCCAAGAGAAATCAATTCACAGAAGCAAGTGCACCAACCAAATGCTGATAAGAGCTGCAGAATATCTATTTCCCTCAAATAGATATCTGAATAAATCCATGTTATTTTTCACATAGACAAAAAACTTTCTAATTCTAGATACAAACCTCTAGCTTGGTACAAAACCCCTAGAAACATTTGATCAAATGTACATTTCATGAAAAAAAGATTATTGAAATAATTGGCTACAGAGTGATCAATAACTACAAATCACCTTCTATATACACTTCAAAAGAGTGGGCCTTGGTAATTTTGTGCTAGTTTCAACTAAACACATGCAAACAGTCTTTCTTGTTACTATGAACTTGTCTTGACAATTTTAAACAATCTGGATCCTACAGTATATTTTTGGAACAGGAAAACACTTTCTTGTTGGTAAGTAATAATGCAGAATAAGTTACAGTTCAATGAATGAATAATTGAGATCAACCTGTAAGAGAATCTGAACCTGATAGTCTCCCTCTTGACTCAAAAGGCATTATTCTCCACAAGGGTCAGCTAAAAACTTAGTCAAGAAGCAGTAATGTATTCATTGGTTTTGTTACAAGACCACTGAAGTTGTGAGGAGGATTACCTATAGACTGAAAATATTGCCCTAAAAATTTTCTCATTACCTGTATTTTCAGTGCTGAATGTATCCTATATTCCAGTTTCTCAGCAACACAAAGAAATACAAAACAGACAACAGAGCTTGAAGAGCTTCAGTGTATTGTATGTCCTGCTGCACAAATCAAAGAAATACTACATTTTTAGAGGAGAATCACAGAACATACGAAAACAAAAAAACTCCGCATAAAGGAGAGGCTATGAAAATAAAAGCCTCATTCATAGTGTTCAGTGTGTTAGACTTAAGAGGTCATAATTCTCAGTCACCCCAGAAATGCCTACAAAATACTCAGGTCAAGAGGAATCACTGCTCTTAGTTTGAACTGAAGAAGAATTTTTACATGAGGTTGTGCTTCTTTGCATGGTTTAGTCAGTTACAGACCCCAGTAACACCTTTGTAAAGACTTAAGAAAAGCATTCTAAAACTTTTCCACTTTTCCAATTGCCTATACATCTGAGTAACTCCTGGGAGAAGGAGTCATATTACAGCAAAGTGAGACTAGCTATTGAAAAGAATATTAGCTTTGCCACAGCTACCACGGCCAGAGGAGTCAAGATATACCTATCTACTCTTCCTCACAGCTTTGTTGAGGGGTGAGAACTACCTGTGATATGCAAGTTAGATTTGGCAGAATTTTCAAACAGATTGTGTAATCTAAACAAAAATAAGCCTGTCCAATCAGAGCTCAAGACCCTACCTAAGCAGTGGAAAAGACTTGAAGGAGAAAGTGTCATTTACTATGTGTCTGTGTTAATATCTGATATATAATCCCCTCAAAATTCAGCTGTTTTCCCCACGTAATTACCAGCTTTAAGTTACACTTTTTTTGTTTTTTTTTTTCCCTAAATGTTTTGGGGGTATGAGGGTTGTAGTATTTAAGAAGGATTAAAAGGTTGTTTGATTTTAAAATTGGTTACACCACCTTTAGCTGACACCAGCTTTGTATCCATGCTTGGAAAACACAGTGAATGCTTCTTTTACTTCAGAAACTTACATTCTAAAAACCATGTTTAAGAAGTTCAAACACCATTATCAAGATGTAAAATGTGTTCTTAGTATTAAATATTCATAATACTACCAGAAAATGTTAATATTTACACTGTCACTCTTTAAGTGAAAAAAAATTGCATCTAATCTTAGATAACATTAAAGCTGTTTGGCTCTAACATGGTTTAAAAAGACTGGAGTTTTGAAGTCTTTATCCGGTGAAGAATAGTAAACCTAGCAAACGTGACACGCTTACAATAGTTCAGTTACTTCTTATATATCTATTTACTATGTGAATGTGTGCAGACCCGAGTTTCATGTACAATGCTTTTTTAAATGCATGAGTGGGTGGGTTTTCATTGTATCTAAATACTACGAATATGCTATTCTACCTGTTTTAAATAAGAGACTGCTTGTGATCAAGGAATTCAAAACCCACTGACATCAACGCTGACAAGACTTGGAGTAGGAATAAATTCAAGCAATTGTTATTTTGTCTGTTTTTAGAAATTCCACCTATAGCCTGCATTTAAAGAGGTTAGCCACCCTATGAAGATGTTTCCAGGATACTGCACTGGCCAATGACATTTTAAAAGCAACAAAAAGGCTACCTCCAAAATCAGGTATTAAATATGTTACAAGACAGTTACACATTAAACAGTACTTCTTCTGTTTCTGTAAAACATGCACTGTGTAAGTGTGTAATAAGTTATTTCAGTGTATATGAAAAGTTCCCAAACATAACTCTTACCAAATATGACTGAGATGTCCTTTCAGCCATTGTCTAATTCAGTGACTTCTGACCATATGTTACTAGCATTCGTTCACTACTTAAAGCAGGCCTACAACAAAGATGGGGACCGACTCTTTACCAGGGAGTGTAGTGACAGGACAAGTGAAAATGGTTTTAAATTAAAAGTGAGTAGATTTAGATTAGTTATTAGGAAGAAATTCTTTACTCACAGGGTGGTCAGGCACTGGAACAGGTTGCCCAGGGAAGTTGTGGATGCCCCATCCCTTCCAACCCAAACCATGCTATGATTCTAATAATCTGGGGACCTTATATGCACTGTCAATCTTACATATGAACATATAGAATAGCCATACATATAACTGTTTTTTCTCCATATAAAACGGAGAAATTTAGGAACGTGCAAGGAGAACGCAAGATGGAGTGAATGGCCAAATTTGTTTGCACATCATAAAATTAAACCCTTCAACTTTGTTTGCAAAGAATGCACAGGTATAAGTCAGGTTAAATGTTTAAAATGTTTTGAATTATAAAGTAATGTTTAGCATTTTAAAATCATTACCTTTTTCAATTGTCAACATTGAAAAACATCTTTTCATCATCACCTATGTAAGTCTTCCTCTCTCCTATTTTGAAGATTTGTACTTTTTGTACAATTTGAAAAACCTCTGCATTCTTTAACTTGCCTGGAGATAGTGCAAAATTCTCAAGTCTACTGTCCTAAAGTGTCGTTGAATGACATTTTGTAAATACAGGTCTACATTTGCCATGGAATGCACTGAATAAGGAATGTATATATTCTTTCTCTACATTTTCACAGAAGCCAGGTCAGTAGCTGAGAAATTTAGAAAGATCTTTCTAATTTACCTTGAGACTGATGCAGGAACCAAGAGAAAAGCAGAAATGGGTAGAAGGGTTCCATACTGATTAAATAAAAAAAAATTGCCTATAAAAAAGGTAACTTAATTTTTCCCATTTTGAAAAAAGGTGTAAAGGCTGAACATATGCATCTAATTATTATTCTTTTAAGGTAATCTATTACGATAGTATTATAAAAAATGCATTAAATCAAACTACTTGTTGTCTCAACATCACTTCCTCAGTTACGGCTGCTCACCACTAACTGAAATTGTCTGATTTTACTGATTAAAGCCCCCTATTAGTGTCAGGAAAACGTGAATGGTTTCATATTTGCCACATTAACGTGAACTATAAGCACTGTGCAACAGTCTTTCTGACCAATTCAAACAGCAACCTATTTACTGGTTACCATGCAATCGCATGCGACTGGAAATTGAAAGAGGTCAGCCCTGTTTTCACTACAAGTCTTCTACACAATTGGAATAAACAAAGACTGCTTTGTGTGCTCATGCACCTTTTTCTAGGTAAATTTATTCCTTCAATAAAAATAACTTGTCTCTACATATATCCTGTCATTTCCTTAGTGCATCACATTTACAACACTAGCGTACCATTTAACTACTCTAACAAATCCAGCAAACAGAATAAGTATTAAAAATTAAAATAAAATAAAAAATAAAAGAATCAATAAGTCTGCATCAAAATGTAAACTATTATTATTCCGCTAGGTGGTACATTTCAAAGGGATCAACAAACCTGGCAAGGCAGCATAGAAAACGTATATTGCTGCAATCTACTCACTTGGATATCTTTCACAGACATATCTACTTCTCCCCCCTGCCCCCATATTGTATACTTCTAATGTGAAGATGTTACAATACAAATATACACCTCTTCTTCTGGATAACTAACAAAAATAACATAAACGTTTGCTGAGACATGACCATGATGATTAGAGACCCAGAGAACCTTACTCCCATAAATAGCGTTTTAGCAAGTCCAAACTAATTTTGCACAGTACTTGAAACTTCAGACTGTTCAGAAGAATTACAACTTGAAAAGACGATGATTTCACACAAATGACAGCTGCTAATTCTTGTTTCTGCACTTAAAAAGCACACGTACCTTTTCCTAAATGTGTATTTATACTCATGTATCTAGCTGTTCCTGTAAGGCTCTTGTGTTCTTGATATGGTATGTGCTGCTTCGTTTCTGGATCTATATACTCCTTTGCCAAACCAAAATCTATAATATGAATAATTTGCTGGGTTTTGTTTCCAGGTTGTCCTATTAAGAAGTTTTCAGGTTTTACATCTCTGTATATCAAGTTCTTTGAATGGACATATTCCATACGAGAAATCTTTAATAAAACGAAAAAATGACAGTTTAGTTTAAGCTTCAGGTTGCCACATGAAATTGTGGTAGAAGCTAAATATCTTACACTGGCTTTATATTTAGAGGAAGTCACCCCTCTTAACATCTTTAAACCAAATGGCTATTGCTCTTAACACAGTATCACTCAGCTAATGAAAACTGTACATATGCCCTAAGTAGACACACCAAATCATGTACAGGAAACCAGGCATTAGACATGAATCACTACATAACAGAAGTTGATCTTCTTTAAGAACAGCTGTCACCAATTATGTTTTGTGCATATTAAAACTACACATAGTTTTAATGAATAGTTTGCATTAACCAGAAATTACGTCATCAAAAAAGTGAGAAACCAAGTTCCACATAAGCTATTATATATTAAAGGTATAAAATCTTTATAACTGCACAAGAGAAGTACTGAAATTTCACCAATTTGCATGTAACCTCAATATCACTATCTATTTATAGAGTTGAAGGCTCAATACCATTAACATTTCAGAAAGATTTACTTAAAGCACATTGTATCAAGGCAAACATGCAAATCCTTATTTCTTCCTTCCACCACACACACCTGCCCAACAGGAAACCAAATCAGGAAATGCTTCAAAAGAAATCTGAAAAATTCTTCTTTAAATAATTTTGTGCTATTTTACTATTTTTGGAGGTTTGGTTTTCTTTCTTCCTTAGAAAGCACAGGTAAAATATTTATGCTATTTAGGAGTCCTAGCATCCAGCTCCTTTCGTGGATTAAAATTATTTTTATTTCAAGAATGTGCTGTTTTTAACTGAGTATGTCAAATAAAATTCATGACTTCAGGTTGTGGTTAATTGAGAGACTTGGGAGACAATGAATGATACTACATTCACACAATGATTCTTGAAAAATTAGAACAAAGCAAATGAAAGTGACAAAGTCAATCTTTCTGCTAAAATTGTATCACAGCCACAAACACCAATTTTAAACATGGTAAGTGCAAGCCTTTGAAGTGAAATGAGTGTTTAATCCATTGAAGACTAAGGTACTCTAATGAACATTCAAATTAAAATCTATTCTACTTACCAGTTGTATGGCTATCATAAGAACAGTTTTAAGAGAAAATGTCCTATCACACAAGTCAAATAAGTCTTCCAGACTAGGTCCAAGTAGTTCTAGCACCATAGCATTGTATTTGCCACATGGGCCAAAATAGTAGACCTGAGGTAGTCCATCTGTAAAAGGAAAATAATCATAAGGGGTTAATGATTATAAGGTTAATTACAAAGGGCTAAATGAAATTAATGAACGTATTACTAAAATTCCTGCCTGATTTCAAGCTGATCTGAACTAAAAATTTTAAATTTAAAAAACAAAAACAAACAAACAAAAAACATTTCACATAAAAACAATAATAAAACTTTGTAAAAGCTACAGGTAAAAGATTCAATAGGAGTACTGAAAGTAGTATCAGTTGCATTAAATACTATGAATATTACATGATTTGTGACTTATGAAACATTTACAGTTTTTTATAGAAAATAAAAATAAGAACCTGTTAGGTTTTGCAAAAGTAAATTGAAATGGGATTTTAAAAAGGTATGGAGAGCTTTTAAATACTCTTTTTCAAAAAAGAAGTCTTTATTCATTAAACATTTTACATTAAAGGCTATGACAAAGCTATGTTCAGGAATGAACTTCCTTACAGAAATCATTTAAAAAAATCCAAAAGAGATCAATGAGTCCTCAAGCTTAATGAGACATTAAGTCAAGTTTTACATACATCATCAACATAAAAATGCCATAGATGACGAACTGTTATAGTCATCACTTGTTAGCATTAATTGTTTTCCAAATACAAGCCAGCAGCATGCACTTGCAGCCCAGAAGGCCAGCTGCATCCTGGGCTGCATCAAAAGAGGTGAGGCCAGCAGGCTGAGGCAGGTAATTGTCCCTCTCTGCTCTGCCCTTGCAGCAGTTGGAGTGCTGCATCCCTGTCTGGGGCCGTCAGAACAAGAAGGATGTGGGTCTGTTAGAGCAGGTCCAGAGGAAGGCCATAGGGATGATCAGAGGGCTGGAGCCTATGAGGCTATGAGTCCTGGGAGGAAAGGCTGAGAGAGCTGGGATGCTCAGCCTGGGGAAGAGAAGGCTCTAGGGAGACTTACCTCATTGTGGCCTTTCAGCTCTGAAAGGGGGCTGATAAAAAACATGGAGAGGGACTTGTTACACATGTAGTTAGTTAGGGGACAAGGGGGGAATGGTTTTAAACTAGAAGAGGGGAGATTTAGATTGGATGTTAGGAGGAAAATCTTTACTCAGAGGGTGATGAGGCACTGGAACAGGCTGCCAAAAAAAGCTGTGGATGTCCCATCCCTGGAGGTGTTGCAGACCAGGTTGGATGGGGCTTTGGGCAGCCCAATCTAGTGGAAGGGGATTGGAACTAGATGATCTTTAAGGTCCCTTCCAACCCAAGACATTCTATGATTCTATGACAAAATACCAGCATTTTCTACTTAAATTTGCACTGGAAGGCTTCTCCTGTCTCCTCTTCCTTGATTACTTCTGTTTTCTGTCCAGATAGCACATAAGAGAAAACATTTTTCTTAAATCTGATTTGGTTCCTTACAAATCAAAACACCATCGAGTGGAAGTCTTTTTTTTTTTTTTTAATCTAGATTTCTAATAAAGTGTAGCGTAGACTGAGATCTATTAAACTATAAGAAGGACAGGGATTTTTTTTTTGTTTAATGTACTTATAAGAAAAGATGACAAACGGAGTTTTCATAAGTCTCAAAGGGAACCTATGATGAAAAGATTCACCCTGATTCCACTTCTAAATTATCTCACCAGATACATTTGTTAATTTATTAAATTCTTTTGAGAATTGAATTCATGATGTTCAGAAACGAACCAGTAAATCCTACACTGTTAAATCATTAAAGTGATTTAGAAGAAAAATATCTTTGAATAAAACAGAATTTCACATTTAAAAAATTTATAGTAAAACAAGCAAATTTTAAATTTTTAGTTGTGTAATTTTTTTTTTTTTTTACTTTGAATGTTATTAAAATAAACATCAAATTCAGAACAAAACATCATATAGCATTTCCAGACACAACATATGTAAGCAAAAATATCCCACGGTATGTTCCACTAACAATCTCTTAAATACCGTGTGAACAAGTATAAAATAAATCTACCTACAGAGGTAAAAGGCAAACTTAGTGTTAAAGCTACATTTTTTTTTTCCCCAAATCTTGTATACAGGTAAATAATTATATTTAAACTACTTTTGAATATAAAAGCAAGAATTCTTTATTAATTGTTTTAACTCACTTTAGAAACAGTCATTTGCATTAGCAGTATGACAGAAAAACATGTTAATACTTAAACTGTGGACTAAACAGAGTCTAAAATGTGAACTGTCATCCTGACATCTTATTTCCTGATAAATAGGCCTAACATTTTTCCTGACATAAACATAAAATCAGTGTTATATTCTGTCACAAAGCATTTCAAGAATACATTGTGCTAATTTGCTGTTCATATAAACTACATTAAAAAGACTGTACCACTGCATCTAAAAATTGTTTTTTGTAGAGTTTTCTATGGCAGCATTCCAGAAATCCTGACAGGAACACATACATACAGTACATGTTTCCTCAAACAGCTGGTGATACCGAGACCATAAATTACATGATTATTATATCCCTAGTTTTCCAGTTGTACTGAGTAAAGTCCCTTACTAGCTAGTCTGTTACCAGCATAAATGAACAAAGCTTTCCTGATGTGCACAGATTAGACCAGCAATACTACGTTACATGAAAATTTCTTCCCTAAACAGAAGCATAATGAGAATGTCTACATAAAAGGCTTCTCCTAGCACAGCAGGAGAATCAGTTAAATCAGTTTAACAAGTCAGTTAAAAAACATCTAAGCCTTTAGTGAAGACACTACCAACTTTAATTTTAAGTTAGCAGTGCATGCAAGACCACCTGCTGTTTTAGACTTTGCTTCCTGAAAGAGTATGTAACAAAATAAACGTAGTCATCAAAACACTGGAAACGCTCTTTAATATTCAAGCACAAGCATTTACTATCATGTTAGCATCAATATTGTGTCCTTTCTTCAGGTTCATATAGCTTCATACACACTCATATACTTTGCCAATATGATGAACACATATTCTAAAAACTAATCTGAAAATACTCTGCATTTCTGGATTTTAAAACTTCATATAAACACCTACCGTAGAAACCAGGAACTCCAGAAGTTCAAAAACACCAATATTTAAAGAGTCATGATCCAACTTTATTTTCATCTTTTTATACATATGCGTTATATGACTACATAATTAAAAATAACCTGGTATCACTGCATCTATTCACTTTGCACTTCTTCTTATGCACAGGACCTCTATTATTCACTTTGGAGCTAGTTATTCACATTGGTTTTTTTTTTTTTCCTCCTCTTCAGCACATATCCTCTGTGTCTTATTTACTTTAAATATTTCGAACAAGCTCTGAAAACATTTTTCCTTTCATGTGAGTTTTTCTATGGTCTCCATTATTACAACACCGTACTACACAAAACAGTCTAATCTATTTTCAGTACACACCAAACACTGGATACACTGGATATTGCCTTCCTTCCCTGAAGATCAAATGGAAGTCTATATATGAAAACACCCCTAACTCTGGGTGTTCTTTGAAGTACATCTCAAGTTTTTCATACCTTAGCACAGTGCTAAGTTACAGTCAAAGCATGGATATGTAACTGCGTCCAGAACCAACAGTCTTCTGTTTTAGCAAAACTAAAACCAAACAAAAGCAGCACTTTTTAAGAACATTTTCCTTTACATCTTTTCTTACAAGTGATAATAATGAAACATCACTCCTAACAATGAGTAGACCTTCCTTTTTTTTTTTTTTTAATCCTATCTGTACCCTATATACTTAATATGTGTTATCATACCCATTCCAGGAAGACTTTGCAAGAATAGCAGCTCTTTGAAGGAACATAAACCACATTACACACTACATGAGAACATAGTACAACACAGTTTGATTTTTAAACAATCATCCCTAATTATCAAGTAATGACTCAGAAAAGCTGTCTGTACAGAAAGGGATATCATAACTCTAGAATTCAAGTTTTCTGCCTCCACTTTGTGGTATGGTGGAATTGTACATGGAAATGTGGATGAGTGTATAGCAGTGAACTAAGCTATCCAACAAATGTACAAAAACAAGACCAAAAAACAACCAGCTGACCACACACAGGAAGAAAAGGAACAGTAATTAAGAGAATAAAGATCATCTGTAATGGTCCGAGATACATTCCAAGAACCTCTGCTCTTGTATCTTCATGTTTAAAAGACATGAACTCCAAAATTCTCCTCTATTAGCACTGCATTTGCTTTGTGTCTGTTTATAGCATTTTAAAATATTAAAAGAACTTCAAAAATAACGGAAGCCAGAAGAGTTTTGGGCTTCATCTAGATTTCTAGAACTGGTTTCTGTGAGTACAGGTGAAAGAAGAAACAGCTGTAGAAAGGAATTTGTTTAGCAACATTGTCAGATTTGTAGGTAGAGTTGCCAATTTCAAAAGTGGGTTTAGAAGACAGGTCAAAAACACCCTTAGCACACTTTTTCTACCAAATCATATCATGAGTGTACCACAGCAACTCCTATGACATACAGACCCAGGGCAGGAGGTTAGAGTTTCAGCTGTGATCAGTTTCATTTTATTTCACACGGCAAGAACAGTATTTGTTTTATAGCTACAATACCAGACCTTCTGACTAGACAAAAGATCCAGAATATCTAAAAATTGTAGTGCTTAATGTATTAAGTTACTAACTCTGTAAGGCAGAAATGGAGTCTTACATCTAAAGTTCTCCATACTTATAAAACTATTTCATGTTAACAGGTCAAAAGATTGGAAGTTTTTATCTTCAGTAGATTAGATCTACTGTTTCTGTTTAAAAACAATAACCTAACACCTTTCTGTTACTTATATTACTCCTTTATTTCTCCAGATCTCCAGAGAAGTCAGATACATGTACAAGTAACATGCTATTAATGAAGAGCATCTATTTTTTTTTTTTCAATAAAGATTTAAATGGAAGCTTTCTTATATAAATCTTCATGAAAAACAGGGTAAGTTAGAAAAAAATGTGTTAACCCAGACAGCATTTGAACTCCTTAAAAGACACCAACTTCTTAAAATAACTTCTGACAACTGATTAGTGTCAGCAAGATTTAGTTTAAAATGAAATATTTTTATTTCTGTAAAAAAAGTGATTACATAAGAAAACAAGTAAATTCCTATCATGGGGAATAGCTGCAAAAGCATAATGTAATGTCTTCTTCCTAGCTTAATGATTACATGAGTTCTTATGGTCCAAAACACAGATGAAAATTCACTGTTATATTTGAACAGAAAACAGTCATAACTGAAACTAGCTGGCCTGTTTGCTACAGCATTGTTTTCACTAATAAAGCTTTAACTGTTAGCTGCAATACAATAAAACCCCACTTATTTTGTACATTTTTTGTAGGATTTAAAGTACTATTATTTCCTATGTAACACTACCACACTTAAAGTATACTATATTTTTGTTAATGTAACAGCTATCTAGGAATTATTTCATTTATTTATGTGTAAGTTTATAGAACATGTTATATTTAATGTATTACATGCCATACAGCACCATATAAATTATAAAGTATGCCATATTACTATCACAATTTATACTATATAAAACTATATACTGTACACTACTTGTATTACATTTTACGTATAAGCTATATAGCATGTTACAGCATAGCAGCGTTACACAATCTCATACTGTATATTTTCTCCGTTACACTACAACATACAGAAAATACTATATGTAATGTACACCATGTTTTACATATCAAACTACACAGAAATACATGGTCTTATTTCATTAAGAACCTTCAAAACAAGAAAGTGAATATACACTGCTAAATATTTGATTGCATACTATATACATACTTGTCAATTAATAAACATAAATTTGGCATTAGACAGTCATATATGTCCTCCCCTTTAATATATATTTTTTTTTTACCAGAAAGTTATGGTTCAAAAACATTAAAAAAGAATAAAATTAAAAGAAGAAAAATATATACTACTTTATGGAGATAGCTCAAATTTAGAAAGTGTATAAACATTAATACTTTACAATACCTAATTTTAAATAATATGCAAATGACATCCCAGAGGAATTCATTCATCAGTGGCAACTGGCATGTTTGGCTACAATGCTTGAGAATAAGCTCAAGTTTGCCAAGCCATTCTTCGAACACCACTACTCTGTATGCTTCCTAGCTCTTGCTACCTCTTCCACTTGATATAACACAAGCAACTCACATTCTGAACAATACTCAAAATTTCAGACCTCTCAGCCAATGCATCATGTATGTAATCTTTGTATTTAAGAGTTATACACAGTATCACAGAAACTTCAGAATGGTTGAGGTTGAAGGTGACTTCTGGAGGTCATTTTGTCCAAGCCCCATGCTCAGGCAGAGCCAACTAGGGCTGCTTGCACATGACCATGTCCAAACAGCTTCTCAGTATCTCCAAGGAGGGGGACTCCACAGCCACTCTGAGCAACCTGTTCCCGTGCTCCGTCACCCGCACAGTGAAGATGTGTCTCCTGATGTTCGGATGGAACCTCCTGTGTTCCAGTTTGTGCCCATTGCCTGTTGTCCTGGCACTGGGCGCCTCTGAAAAGAGCCTGGCTCCATTCTCTTTGCACCTTCCCTTCAGGTACTTCTAAACACTGATGAGATCTCCCAAGCCTCCTCTTCTCCAGGCTGAACAGTCCCAGCTCTCTCAGCCTTTCCTCATAGGAGAGATGCTCCAGTCCCCTCGTCATCTTTGTGGCCCTTAGCTCGACTCTCTCCAGTAGCTCCATGTCTCTCTCTCTGGAGAGCTCAGAACTGGACCCAGCACTCCTGGTGGGGCCTCTCCATTGCTGAGTAGAGGAGAAGGATTACCTCCCTCAGCCTGCTGGCAAGACTTTGCCAAATGCAGCCCAAGATACCATTAGCTTTCCCTGTGGCAAGGGCACAGTGCAGGCTCATGTTCAAACTGGTGTCCACCAGGATCCCCAGGTCCTTTTCCAGGAAGTTGCTTTCCAGCTGAGTGGCCCCCAGCATGTACTGGTGCCTGGGGTCATTCCTACCCAGTTGCAGGACTATGCACTTCTCATTGAACTTCATGATGTTCCTGCCACCTCACTTTTCCAGCCTGTTCAGGCCCCTCTGGATGGCAGCATGACCTGTGGGTGTATCCACCACTCCTCCCAGTTTTGTGTAATCTGCAAACTTGCTTAGGGTACATACACTCTGCCCCACTATCTAGGTCATTAATGAAGATTATAAACAGGATCAGAGTCTGTACTGACCCCTGGTGTACATCACTAGTTACTGGTTCCAACTAGACTTTGGGCCACTGATCACCACTGTCTGGGCCTGGCCATTCAGCCAGTTTTCGATCCACCTCACCACCTGTCATGTACAGCCCATCGAGCCTACACATCATCTTCTCCAGGAGGACCACAGGGGACAGTATCAAAGACCTTACTGAAGTCCAAGTAGACAATATCCACTGCTCTTCCCTCATCCATCAGGTTGGTCATTTCATTGTAAAAGCTTATCAGGCTGGTCAGGCATGACTTCCCTTTCATGAATCCATACTGACTACTCCTGATGATTTTCTTACCCTTAATGTGCCTGGAAAGGGCTCCCAGGATTAGCTGCTCCATCGAGAATCAAAGTGAGACTAACCAGCCTGTAGATCCCTGGGTCTTCCTTGCTGACAGTGACACTTGCTTTCCTACGGTCTTTGGGTACCAAAGTCACCATAATGGATCAAAGATTATCCAGAGTAGCCTCACAATGATATCTGCCAGCTCCCTCAGAACTCATCAATGCATCCCATCAGGGATCATGGGCTTACTTACACATGTCAAGTTTTCTTCAAGTCTCTGATCTCACCCTCTTCCACCAAGAGGGCATCTTCCTTGCTCCAGCCTTTGCCCTCTCTTTCTCTGGGACCCAGCATTCTTGCTACTAAAGACTGAGGCAAAGTAGGCAATCAGTACCTCGGCCTTTTCCCTGACTTGTGTAACTAGGTTTCCCATTTCATTCAGCAGTGGATCCACATTTTTCTTGGTCTTCCTTTTGCACTGATAAACTTAGAAACCCTTCTTCTTGTCTATGACACCCTGGCCAGATACAGTTCCTTTTGGGCTTTAGCTCTCCTAACTTCACCTCTGGATGATTGGACAATGTCTCTGTATTCCTTCCAGGTTACCTGTCCTTTCTTCCACTCTCTGTACGCTTCCATTTTGTGTTTGAGTTTGGGCTGGAGGTCCTTGTTCATCCACACTGGCCTCCTGACATTTTCACTTTATTTCATACTCATTAGGATGGACTGCTCTTGAACTGAGAGGAGATGACCCTTGAATATTAACCAACTTTATTTGGCCCCTCTTTCCTTCAGGACTTTTATCCCATGGGACTCTTCCAAGACAGCTCTCCTGAAGTTCAGGGTTGTGATTTTACTATGCACCCTCCTCCCTGCCCTCAGCATCCTGAACTCCACAATTTCATGATCACTGCAGCCAAGGCTGCCTTTGACCTTCACGTTCCCACCAAACCTTTCAGTTTTGGTGAGTACGAGGTCCAGCAAAGCACCTCTCCTCATTGGCTCTTCTAACTTGGAGAAGGAATTTATCATCAATGCACTCCAGGAATCTTCTGGATTGCTTATGTCCAGCTATGTTGTCCCTCCAACACAGATATCAGTAGTTTAATTAAATACTTGTTAAAGTAACAGATTAGACCATTTTAGAGGTTCGGTTTCTGGGATTTAAACGAAAAGCATGAACACCCCACTGAAATTCACACAACTTGGTGTCCCTTTAAGTCAACCACTAGCTTTCATTGACTTGCATGCTGCTCCAGCCTTGCCATACTCCTTAAAACTATGAAAAGGTGAAGGCCTGACTGGACTGTAAGTTTGACCCATATGCAATGAAATGCAATCCTCTCTTTCCTCCACTAATACCAATATGCATTTGCAAAATTATAATTTGTGTTTAACTACAGGAAACGTTTCAGAAATAACTCCTATATCAACTTGGAAATACTAGGATATGAATAATTCATCCCTTTGCTAACAGGATATTCAAACAGTTATTACCATTTATGAATTTGTATCTTTTTTCCATTTTAAATTAGCCTGGCTACAACTCTTTGCTACTGATTTTATTCAAGTATTTCATGCTTTCTGCTATAATAAAGAGCCCTTTAGTACAACAATATGAGAAGGAAATAGAGGGAACTAATAAGACGGGTCACAGTGTTCTTTCTGAAATTAAAGAAGTCAGTGTTCTCAGGTTTCTTACTGAACAATATTCTGATTGTTTTCCAACCCTTTCTATTAGCTTGATTTCTGGGAGATGGGAATGGGAGCTTCTCTCCCATTCTCCAAAATCCTTTTAGAAAAAAATTACCCCCCCCTTCTCTGCCCCCAAACTATATACAGAATGCAATGCTCGTTGCACTAATGCCACTTACAACATTACAACTAATTTCCTATTCCTCTGCCAACGAAGAAACTT
>VXAL01017330.1:90042-101027 GCA_013399475.1 Chauna torquata
GCTAGTTATAGTAATAAATTATACTAATCTCCCTATGTTGAGTCTGTTTTGCCCGTGACAATAATTAGTGAGTAACTTGATTATCCTTATCTCAACCCTTAAGCCCTGGTCCATCATATTTTCTCCCTCTGTTTCTTTGAGGAGGGGGAGTGAGCGAGCGGTTGTGGTGGAGGCCACCTGTTTAGCTGGGTGAAACCACCACACTACCCCTCACAAAATGGACAAGCAATTTAAAAAGACTCCTGCAAAGAAACTACACATTGAAAATAATGCTAACACAAGCATAAGTGAACAAGAACACAGCAGAGCTGACATATCTACTCTAGAATAAGCTCTTCATCAGCCACATTAGATGGTAAAGAAGTAATAATCTTTTTAAAGAAGAAGTTGGCCAAAAAATGGAAATTATCAAGACAATTATTTGAAATATGGATATACATCCACTCTTATTAACGAAGAACCTCACCCTGAGTGTATACTATGTTTTGAGATACTGGCTAATGATAGTATGAAGGAATCACAGTTAGCAAGACATTTAACTTCTACAATTATTTTCAGTAATTTTTCAAGTCATGTAATACTGAATCCACAACCTCTACAACATTTCACTAAACTCAATGATAAATCTTTGACAGTGTCTTTTGAAATTTCCTACTTAATAGCAAGAGACAAAAAGCCACAAACCATTGGGGAAACACTTGTTCTTCCTGCTGTGGTAAAAATGGTTAAAATAATGCATAGACAAAAATATGATGTCAAACTGAACTGTATTCCGTTGTCAGTAAGTACTGTAAGAACACACAGAACATATTGCTGAAGATTTGAGCAAACAACTGTTAGGACAAATTAGTTAGTGTGGGAGGTTTGGCATACAGCTGGATGAGAGCACAGGTGTTTCTAACACATCTCTGCTTATGGTGGTTGCTAGATTATGCTTTGGTAATGACATACACAAAGAACTACTTTTTTTCTGAGTCACTACAGGAAAGATGTACTAGAGTAGATATACCCTCAACAGTAAATGATTTCGTTAATAAAAAACATATTTTATGGAAAAACTGTGTCAGCATAACCACTGCTCAAGCAGCTGCTTTGACTGGTATCAAAAGAGAACTGCAGGGTGGCCAGGGGTAGCACTGCTCGTTAAATTCATTCACTGTGTGGTGCATAGGTGAGCTAAGGCAGCAAAGAAGCTGGAGCCAGAAGTGCTACACAGTGCCACAAAATGTCAATGTGGTTCACTTTATAGAAACAAGACCTTTAAACAGTAGCATCTTTGCAATACTTTGTAATGACATGTGGAATGACCATGAGAAATCTTCTGTTCAATGATTATCTTGTGGCAAAGGTCTTCAAGAAGTTGAACTTGAAGAGGAGTCGCACATTTTTCTGTTACAAAAAGACAAGTGTTCCAAATTTGCTGACCTCTGTGATGACAAATGGCTGCCAGTAGTGTGCTGCCTTGTAGATATTTTCAAAAAATAAGACAGCACATAAAGGTGAAGGTAACACTTTAAACAATGAGAAAGTAGCTGGTTTTCAAAAGAAACTCATGCTATGGAGACAGAATTTTAGAAACTGATGTTTGGAAATGTTTCCATCGTTAAGGGATTCGTTGCCCAAAATAGTGCAAGTCTGACCTACAAAAACTCTGTTACTAACTATTCTACACTTACACTTGGAAACAGAATTTTCTAACCTATTTATAAATCCTCCACAGTTTCATTGTTTTTTTAACCCATTTGCTAAAAATACAGAAATGCACTGCCTTCTGATTAGTTTTCAAAAACAAGTGATAGACATCTGGGAAGATGGAAAATTAATAGTGAAGTTTCAAGAAAAACCTTTGCATAAGTAGCAAATGGGATTAAAAACATGATTTAGGAAGCACAGCCAATGATGCACTTCTTCCATTTGGATCTACATATCTTTGTGAGGAACCTTTTCCACCTATGACAGCCATTAAAACCATCAAAATAAACTGAACTTAAAGCCAGACGTTCAAATCACTGTATCACAAAGTGTTAAACCAAGAGTTTCAAGAATAATGAATCATGTAACTCTAAGAAACAGTAATTTTCAAAACAAGTAAAAAGATTGTGTACAATATATAAATATAAAATATTATTTAATCTGTATCATCCCTTTAATTTTTCATTTTATGCATGTTTTTAATATACATAACTTTAATACAGTGGTACACTTATTTTATAAATATGTATATTTATAAAGGGCGGGGAGTGTTCAAAAATTTTTACTGATGGGATGCACCATCAAAGACACAATACAGGCTTAATACAAATATAGCCTACACAGACAACTTGATGGTTTGATTGATCTACAAGAAGGGCATGAGAGAAGACCCAGGAAACTACACACCTGTCAGTCTAACCTCAGTACTCGGAAAAGTTATGGAGAAGGTTATCCTGCGTGCCACTGAAAGACATTTAAGGAAAAAAAGCTCTTATCAGGCATAGTCAACATGGGTTCATGAAGGGAAAGTACTGCCTCGCTAATTTGATCTCCTTCTACAATAAGGTCACCCACTTGGTGGATCAGGGAAAGGCACCAGATGTGATCTTTCTGGATTTTAGTAAGGCCTTTGACAGTGTCCCTGATGGCATCCTTCTGGACAAATCATTCAGCTGTGAGATGAACACGTTCATGCTACACTGGGTGAGGAACTGGCTGAATGGCAAAAGTCATGGGGTCATAGCAGTGAACAGGGCTACATCTGGCTGGCAGCCGGTCACAGCAGTGTTCCCCAGGGCTCACATCTAAGGCCAGTCCTGTTCAATGTTTTTACCAATGATCTGGATGCAGGAGTGGAATGCATCCTCAGCAAGCTTGCCAAAGACACCAAACTGGGAGGTGCTGTTGACTCCCTGGAAGGACAAGAGGCCTTGCACAGGGATCCAGATACATTGGAACACTGGGCAATCATTAACGGCATGAAACTGAACAAAGGAAAATGCTGGGTTCTGCACCAGAAACAGAGTAATGCTGGACACAGGTACAGACTGGAGACAAGGGGCTGAAAAGCAGCCTTGCAGAAAAGGACCTGGGGGTGCTGGTCAACAGCAGGCTCAACATGAGCCAGCAGTGTGCCCTGGCATCCAAGAGGGCAAACTACATTTTGGAGTGCGTTAAACACAGCACAGTCAGCCTGTCAAAAAAGGTGATTCTCCCACTATATTTAGTGTTGGTGTGGTCTCACCTTGAATATTGTGTGCAGTTCTGAGCTCCACAATATGAAAAGGTTATTGAGATACTTGAACGCATCCAGATGAGCGCAATAAAGCTGGTGAAAGGGCAGGAAGGCATGTCCAATGAGGAGAGGCTGAGGACACTTAGGTCGTCTAGTCCGGAGAAAATGAGGCCAAGAGGTGACCTCACTGTTCTCTGCAACCTCCTGGGGAGGGGAAGTAGAGAGGGAGGTGCTAGTCTCTTCTCCCTGGTAATTGAGCTGCACCATGGAAGGTTCAGACAGGACATTAGGTAAAATTTCTTTACCATGAGGGTGGTCAAAAACTGGAACAGGCTTCCCAGCCAGGTGATTAATGTCCCACACATGGCATTATCCAAATGATACTTGTACACCAACTTTAATAATATCCTTTAACTTTTGGTTAGCCTTGAAGTGGTCAGGCAGTTGGACTTGATGATCTTTGTATGTCCCTTCCAAGCGAACTGTTCTGTTCTATTCAAAAATTCCAGCTACTTGCTTTAACACAGATACCAAGTGGCTGCCTCACTGCTTGCATATGTCCTCACCCAGAAAAAAATATAACCTGATAAACAAGCAGCAAAGACTGGCTGTGAAAGAAATACCTAAGACATGGGTCAAGGGCAATACAACTTGTACTTAACCTTGTGCTATCAGTTTACCACTAATTTCATTTTGAGGCATCTTGTCAAAGTATCACTACGAAATACAGTCTGAATTTGCAAAGCTATTAAGCAAGTGGCTTTTCAGTGTTTTCAATTTATTTTAGAATCAGTATCATTTTACAGTTTCTTTCAAATCTGGTTGAGAAACACACCTACTGAAGAGACCTGTTATTACTTAGATTGTCCATTAAATCAGAGTCATACATAAATGCCAGTAAAACACACAAGATTGCACTTGCAGAACATGCTATTCTGTGTTCAGCTTCCTACACCCCACTGCCTTTTATTTGTAGTTTTACTTTTCATATACAGCAACTCAAGGGACAGTGAAATACTCCAAGCTGAAGAGATCAAAGATACGCAGTAACAGCCGTCTTCCACAGCACATTCATATTGTTACTCTGTCAAGGATTCAATTCAACAACCTGCCACCAATACAAGGATTTCTCACTAAGACTACAGAGCTGGGCCTGAATTCTCTGGCAAGGAAGTGATGAAAAAACTGTAGGATAATGCTATATGTGGTTTTCAAGTTGAACCAAAGCAGCATACACAAAAGCATGCATACAGAAAACCAAAGCAGCATATGCAGAAGGCTTATCATCCCTGCATGACTGCACAATAGCAAACTCTAACCCTGGACTTACATGCTGTATAAGCACCATTACTTTAGTACTGTACACAAGTTAAAATGCCATGTTGGAGGCATGCATCACAACATCTAGTCTACATTTCTAATACACAAATATAAAAATATATGATTGCAAGTGTAAGAAATAGAAATATAACTGAGAGATTTTTCCATTAAAACAGATGTGATATGGCTAATTATTTATGTTACTAAAACAGCGATGTGCATGCATTTTTTATCATAAGCCTTACTAAATCAAATATCAATTCATCTGACATTCACAGTATTCTGTGAATCATAGCATCAAACCTCCTTCACAGGGACAGCCATCTACAATATTCAATATAAAAAATACTGATTTCTAATTGAAACCACTTGTGTGACGTCATTCTAAAAATCAATCAAATTTTTATATACTACCAGGCTTCTTACAGTCAGTAATTACCATTTCTCAGAAAACATTAACAAGTGCACCTGTAAGCTAAATTTAAATTTATACAACTGCCCTTCTTATCAGATCTCCTGCACTAATTCTAGGGGAAAAAATACTTCAAATATAAATTGATAAAATTCTGTACATTTTCTTAAATGAAATGCTAGAATGGACTTGCAGAAAAAAAAAAAAAACAAGAAAAATTGCCAGCAAAATTCCCTTATACTTTTTGTTGGAAATGTACTTAAAACAGCTAAACAAAATCTGTAATTCTCAATGGTTCACTCACTCGCATGGAAATATAACATTATTCACAGATTCATTTTAATAATTGAGCAGCTCAGCCTTCTTATTGAAGTATACCAGCTGCAACTGAACTCAAACATCAGGTCAGTTTTTTCCCAAACACCTCCTGACAGAACCACAGTAGTCATAAGTACACAGATTAACAGTGCCCAACAGCAGATACCTCTTCAGTCAAGAGATTCATTATCTGATTAATTTTAAGTGCTTTTAATTTTTTTTAATCTAGTACAAACCATGATTTTCTAAGTTCATCTGATCTGTATGTTTATTAATAGATACATGCATCATATACACGTAACAAATACATAAAATTGCTTACTGTTCATTCTTCTACACAATATCGCTATTGAAAATAGAACAGAAGTCATAGTGTAGGACAGCATTACTAAAAAAATTTTTTTTAAAAAAATTTTTGAGTTTAAGAGCAAATTCCCAATACTTACCTAAGAATATAGTTCTTAACGTTCAGGTAAAGTTGGAAAAAAAAAAATTAACTTGAGTGTACACTGAATGACTACTAGCAAGACACATGGGAGGTTATGAAGTGAGATAACTCAGACACATTCACAAGAAGTCATAAAATATTATATATGTAGGTAAAATTAAGACTGCCCTGAACTAATTGCTAACTCTGCAGTTAACAGCTTGGCATTTTGTCTTTATTTTTTGCTGTTACTGATCATTAGAAACAATGTGATTTTTTCAGAAATCAATTTATCTCCTAAAATCTGAAGCTCCAGCAAATTACTATTCAGGTAATTCGGTATTGGTAACATTGAAGTCATTAATACATTTGGATGCCTATTGCATTGGACTAGTCTTGCACTAGTCTTTTTCAAAATATGCTTCAAGCCATGTTAACTTCCATTACTGTTAATAACGGCAAATGCAGGGTGCCAATCCCAAATAAAATTACTATTTTGAAAAATATAGAATGGGATAAGCTATCTTAGGTAATACCTAAAAAAACAACTCATGAAAAAAAAAAATTCATATTAATCTGGCTACAATTCACTTCTAGCACTACAATCAAGTAGTTTTGTTTTACATTGTTTTACTAGCCAATACTTACACACATGATCTGTTTCTGTACGATTCAAAATCACATTATGCCAGCATTATAATCTCCTTCAACCATTAATCCAAGAGTAACTTTTTAATTATAACAAAATCATACTACTTCGATGGTTATCTCTAAAGTGGGCTCTCAAGACCTCAAAACAGAAAAGAATATGTATTTTTAGATACCAACGCAGACCACATTACCACGTGACTACTTGCACCTATCTGTAGAAAAGATTGTTATGTACAGAATGCAGTACTTAGCATTCATTTCACACTGGCCATAACCACTTAAGACACAACACTGTTTTTCAAAGAACACAAAGGCATCTCTTATACCTGCATTTGTCAAGTGTCGTATTTTGGTTGCACTGTAAGTAGTATGTTTGACTGACAATTTTAAGAGTCAAAGCATTAACTAAACTTCAGCTGAAAGAACAGATGTACAAAAGTTAAGAAAAATAATATATCATTAACAATATTGGAAATCTGCCTTCTCTGAAATGTTAACACAGCAGTTTCATAATTAGAATAATCCAGAGCTAAACAGATCTTTGTCTCTTTCACAAATTATCTCAAACGAAAAACTAAAATCTAACAATGGACCCCCCCTTGTTGCTACAGACAGGTACCATAGTAACATTGTTCTTCGTAAATTAGCAGTATTGCAGACAAAAGCTTGCTAAGGCAGCAGCAGCTGTCTGCCATTCTTTTGTTCTGCTTGTCATATGGGTACAAGAGTCCTCGCTCACTTGTACAGCCTTCCAGCCATTACAATTAATGACCCACAGATTTATGAAGAGATGTTAGAAAAAAATGAGACAGTAAAAAGTTGAGTAGTTTTTATACTCTTAAACACATACAACACAACATCCTTAACATGTATGCAGATTCCTTCTTTCAAGATGGAACTGAATCATACTGTAAATTTATACCTGTCAAATAATAAGCTTTTTGGAAGTTTTCAGTAATAAGGGTCCAACAAGTCCCACATTAAAAAAAAAATTCCGTTTTACTGCTGAAAAGTTTAATTGAGCCAGCAGCTACTGATTTACCTGCCTCAGTCCTTCCGAGTAGGAAAGCACATTGAGTTTAGGTGTGGTTAAGTTACAGGTACACAACATGAAAAGAACTGATATGTGAAGTTCACTTTCTTACCATGAAGGGAACGATTTAGCGTAAAAGGTAAATATGACTAAATAAAATAAATAAAACCAATAAAAGCATAAAAAATTGTTTTATATTCATTCTAAAAGTCTTAGTATAATTTCAGGTAAGAACTTAGCTGTAGTTTTATTTGTAGTACTGTGCTTTTACTAATGTATCTGTCTTTCTTATCCTTTCTTATTGGATTTTAAGAAAAAATACTTTTAACTAAAATGATATTAGAATTAAAGGTATCCCAAATTTCATCTGTTGCTGCTTATTCAGTTAACTACAAGTTTCTGCATACTGACAACTAAATGATCTCAAACTTTACGAGGACAGTATGTACCTCAAGCAAGATTCTCCTGCCCACAACTACTGAACAACAAAATTATGGCAGAAAAAAAAAAAAATAACGAAAAGCAGTAATATTCATGAAAATCTCTATTGGTGTATAAATAATGATGTGACCAAAACAAGTTACATCTTTAAAATGATTTCAGAACTATTTTTAGAAAGTTTTAGATCCATTCCTCTGAATAATTAAAAATGTTAGAGTAGCAAAAAAGTAGATAAAATATTTCCTGTTTAAGAAAGAGTCCTCACTTTTTTTTTCCTGACATACTCCCACATTCTGCTACATATTCACAGGCACGTTCAGTAAAATGCCTATCTGAGGGTAAAGTCTCAGATTTAGCCTTCTTTATAAACAGACTCTCTCTAAAAAGAATCCTGAAATGTGTCTGTTTTTACATGTGTATTTCATGTCTATTTTTACCTCAACTATTTTGTTCTTTCAGGAAGCAGAATTGTAAGAGATCTCCCTCCCAAAATGCTTTTTGCACTCATGCATGTCTTCCATCCATTCATAGCATTCAAGAAGCAAAATGGGAAGTCTTATCACAGAAAAAAATAAAAAAATAAAAAACTTTAAGTAACTAATCCACTACAAAAGAAAGAAAAATGGATATTATAGAAATAAGTAGACCAGCAGCAGACAAATACTAAGAAAATATGGAATTTCAAAATGCTAATCGTTCCGTGAATGGGGCTCAAAAGATCAGAGGAAGCTCTAAGCTGCTCTGTTAAAAAGAGCTAGAAAGTAATATAATAGGCCTCCTATTATACCATGCACTTGATTTCAAGAAGGTATTTCAGGAAAATAACCTTATTTTCTTCCAGAGTTAATTCATATCAATGCGTCTCCCTTCTCCCCACGCCACCACTCCTAAATAAACTACACTTTCACAGGGACTACAGGTATTTTACCCATTAAGCCTCAGGTTATTTCATGGTCACCATAAATCTGTCTGCAGCATCACCTGTGGAATTAATAGTTATTATTTGTGAAAAATAAGTTCTGTCTACAGGAAATAATGGCTCTGCCATTCCTTAGAGTTGGGGAAAAAAAAAGGAAGCGTTACTCCCTTTCCAACAGTTACTTCTGAAAAGTCAGTTTACACTCACTAAACCATTTTTTAGTAGTCACTTGCTATTAATATACATGTATGCATGTACAGATGTAGATAGCGAGTGGAGAAGGATATTCAATACAATGAAATAAAATCAGGTGCCTACTCTCAAGTATAAGCTATCATCTAAGTTATGAGAAGTTTTGCATAAATAAAAAACTGTAAGGAAAAAATGACTTCATGATGAAAGCCTGCAAACATGGACTTTTAGAAGCCAGAAGGTTCCAGACAACTGGAACTGCTACTCCATTGAGGAATTTCTTATCAGAGAAACCTATCTGCTCACAATTAATACTGCTGTCTTCTAGCAATGAGAGCTATTTTTACACCTCTTAATACTTTCTAATGCCACTTGTACAATGAAGATACATTTTCTTCANNGATTGACAGTCAACATACATGTCACAAAAAAAAGTAAAACAGATTGCCTCAGATCACATGAGGATAGAAATTTCGTAATTCTCCAATTTTTTTCTTCTCGAAGTATCTTAGGTTACTTGACTTCCTATGCTTGAGGGGCCAACTCCTGCAAAGGTGGGAAAAGAGTGTTGCAGAAACAGAAGGAAACAACAAGTTTTTGAGCTTCTCTCTATGAATATAGGAGCATGAATACTACTTCATTGTGCGCCTTTCCCACACAACCCACTAAAATGAGTCTCAAATGGGATGCCTGAGAAAGTCAGATAAGACTCAGATGGAACTTACAGGGTTCTAGGCCTGCTGTGGGAGGCTTTCACTTTGGAAAAAAAGCAGCTTACCTGGAAAACAGAGGAGGCCTATAATAAGATTCTCCACAAATTTTGAAGAAGATGGCTAGTAACTCATCTCAAAGGTCTCCTCATCTTCAATCAATATACAAAGAATCAGAGAAATCATTCTCCCTTACAGTACTTTAACAAGGCAACTGAGAAGGTGGCAAAGTTGTTGCTATCAACAGGGTTTCAAAAACTGAATAATATTAGAAGTAAAACAGACTTAACTCTGACTTGCCTCAGCTCTTATATGAAACAAGCACTGTCCTTCAATCTTATTCAGTAAACAAGAAGGTTTTTAAAAAAGTTACATTTGATAGACATTTTTTGCCCCAAATATTCTGCAGTCTAAACTACTAATTACAGCTTTGTCATCACATCCACTACACAGCTCCTTTGCAATGTTAGATAACTATACCTTGGTTTTCACAGCTGGCTACTGCTCCTAACTTGTGGGTTGCTCTGTCTCATTAGTTAAGTGATTAAGAAAGATCTCTGCTAATTTATCTGCTCTTTCAGCATGCTAGTCTAGCATACGTTGACAATTTACAACTACTAAAAAAAAAGACATCAAACCTTGACAACTTCCTCAAATTAGCAAGCATATAAGACTCAAGATTTTGACTAGACATTCCACAACTTAACTTTCCATCTATTAGGAGGAATAGACAGTATCATGTCTTGTGAGCAGTTCTCTCTAAAGAAAGATTCCTGGTGTACAGCATTTATGCTACAGCACCAAATGAAAATTTCTATATGAAGTGAAAGGCTTAGAAAGTATGTCTCCAGCAGAAGGTCTTCAAATAAGAGGACAAAAATTTTGAAAGCTACTTAACCAGAGAAACACCATCCAGTCTGTTATCAATAATAAATGATCCTGAATTTTAAAAAACAGAAGTAGTATATAAAAAGTTAATTAAAATTCGTCATAACACATACACTCAAGGCAACAAAATACAAGTGGCATAAACATGTCTATCTTGTATTCTCTGACTTTTGGGGAGGACTTTTCAGCTTAAACAGCACTTTATTGCAGCTTAAACATAACTAAGATCATTGTTACAAAATCCAAATAGCCTTCGACAGAAAGAAATAACTAGTGCGCATGTAGAAAACAAATTATTCATAGTCCATTTTACAAAAGAAACTTTCAAATTAGTAAAAAATGGGGAAAAAATGTGACTACACAACCTATGAAAAGTTATTCTAGGAATGCAATAACATTTTCAAGCAAGAGATATTTTTCCTACTTATATAACTAGTTTAGGAAAGATTTGTACTCACTTCAAGAA
>VXAL01017330.1:113979-130530 GCA_013399475.1 Chauna torquata
ATTTGCTTTCCCGCTTTCCCTGTCCACCATTTAGCATCATTGCCAAGACACTAATTCCAATAGGGTTTTCAGCAAAATCATGTTAGCTTACTACTGCAATTAAAGAATTACAAGAACGCTTTCAGTTTTATCTGGCCTGTGAGAATAGTGAGTACTGTTTTCTATTTGACAACAGTGGTTTAAAAAATTCAAAATTCAGAAGATTGGCTACTACATAGCCAAAACTTCAGGAAGATTTAAATACTTAAGAAAGCAGCTGGGAGCAAAAGTCCACCATTACTGGAAAAGCTTCCATCTTTGCACTGTTTCAGCCAATATAGCAATAAAACAGCACTAACACAGAAGTCAAGCAGGGAGCTCAAGGACAGATTAAGCATTTATGCAGAGCATATCAGCTGTTCTGTGTGCATGCTTATCCAGATGAAGCCTACTAAGTAGCTGTGAAGATGCTGCAGCTTTGTCACTGATAAATTAATTTGTATAAATAATTTTTTTTATCAATATAATCATAGATGGATCTTTAATTTCGCAAGTCTAAATCGTAACCAAGCCCACCCCATGCATACACAATCAAACTCCAACAGCAACACCAAAACTTAGGTCTTCACTTCTATAGTTTGGTGTTGAGGACCTCCAGGGAGCCATTAGCAAGACAGCAGTTTACAAAGAGTTACCAACATAAGAAGCTGCTGTCCATACCTGCTAGCCATCTCAGACTTTTTTCCCCTCAGGCTGGGAAAATGGAGGGAAAAAGAAGTCATGATATATTTCATACAAAACTGTTTTTGAAAACATCAGTGTATACACTTGAGCAGCCCTGCATGAATTCTAGAAAACAAAGAAATACTTGGCATGGAATATGGTAGCTGCCATCTGTGACAGATGCTATTTGTTTTAATTTTGTATTCACGATTATGCTCCTTTAAGAGCTGGGTTAGGCAGAATTCCCTGCAAGACAACTGCACTACCGAGGACAGCCAAGCAAGAAGATTCAGTGACATTTTTAAATGGTCTGTCACTCAAACAGCCTAAAAGACTATACTGAACAAGGCACAGTTACAACTCCAGTGACAAAGGACCTAGGAACCCAAACTGACAGGACAGAATTTGCTGACACTAAAGAGTCACAAGTTTGGCTAGAAACTAAGGCTCACCTACAATAGAAACCAGTGGGTAAGGAATGTCAAGTACAAACAATCCTTAACTGAAAAAAAAAAAAAAAAAAGATCTATAATTGAGAATTAAGTTCTCTGCTTTCATTTCTAGTTCTCATTCAAAGAAAATGTTTTAATTTAAAAGCATTTCTGTGTTCTTTAGAAAGTCCATTATATATAACAAAGTCTAAGCGCACACGCCATAAAGCACTGTCTTGGGGTCCTACTGGTAGTTGTTTATTCTCCACTACAATACCATGCTTCTGCTATGTATCTAGCTATCCAAATGCTGATATCTTTGCTGGACATCAAACTAGTGTTTGCCTCCCCTCCACAGCAGGGGGCTTGGAATGTATCATCTTTAAAGACCCTTTCTAACATAAGCCATTCTATGATTCTCTGACCAATTACCAATTACCATTATAGGCAAAAGAGACAACTTGGGGAAAAATTAATTTATAGCAAATTAAAAATAAAGTAAGACAGTGAGAAATAAAAACATCTACCTCCCACTCCATTCTTCCCAGGCTCAGTTTCACACATTTGTTCCCAACTCCACTACCACCTCCCCCCATTACCCTGAGCAGTGCAGGGGACTGGGGAACAAGTGCTGTGGTCAATCCACAGCTGTTCCTCTCTGCCACTCTCTCGTCCTCACACTTTTCCCCTGCTCCAGCTTTTTCCACAGGCTGCAGTTCTTCCAAGAACTGCTCCAACATGGGTCCATACCATGGGGTCCATCCTTCAGGAGCAAACTGCTCCAGCACGGGTCCACCACGGGTGGCAGCTCCCACCGGATCACCTGCTCCTGCGTGGGCTCCTCTCCACGGGCTGCAGCTCCGGCCTGGAGCCTGCTCCTGGGGGGCTCTCCATGGGCTGCAGCCTCCTTCAGGCCACATCCACCTGCTCCTCCGTGGGCTCCTCCACGGGCTGCAGCGTGGAGATCTGCTCCATGTGGTACCCCATGGGCTGCAGGGGGACAGCCTGCTCCACCATGGGCCTCACCACGGGCTGCAGGGGAACTTCTGCTCCAGCGCCTGGAGCACCTCCTGCCCTCCTTCTTGACTGACCTCGGTATCTGCAAGGCTGTTTCTCTCTCATTTTTCTTACTCCTCTCTCCCACAGCTGCTGCACAGCATTTTTTTACCCATTCTTAAACAAAATTTCCAAGAGGGGCACACACACTTGGCTGTTGGGCTCAGCTCAACTTCTGTAGTAGGGCCACCTTGGGCTGGCTGGAGTGGCCGTGTCCACCACACGGCAGCCCCTGGTCTCTTCTCAGGGAGGATGCCTGCAGCTACCCACAGTCAACGCCTTGCCACAGACACCCAATATATTTACAAAAATAATACTCCTGTCTTTCAAACGTGAAATTCCAAACATTACAGGTGACTGTTTTTTTAAAGCATTTTCAGTAGAAATAGTCTACCACAGAGTTTTCAATTTAAGGAATCTCTACTTCCAAAATTTTTGTATCCACATGCAGACCCACTACAAGCTGTTTGCCAGATGTCATTTTAAAAATCCAAGGATACAATAATCAAAAAGATAAGTTACAACGGATTCATGGGATAAAGAGAAATGCTTGAGCTTATACTCAAGCTTATCAAATATATTAGTTTTGTAACTTGTATTAGCATTTTGCAAGCAAACCACAAAAAATAATAAAACTCCATATAATAAATACTAAACTGATTACTGAATTATTTCCTAAAAATTAAAATATTCTCATAATGTTAAGTAAAGATTTATTGAGCGCTTCATTGAAATTTAAGGCAACAATGCATGAAACAAGATACATTACTAACTTATATTTCAGTTTCCAAAAATGAATCTGTTATAAGGTAATTTATACACTTCTCTCTTCCGCTATTGAACTAACAGATATTTCAGTTACATTATGGGTGTGCTTCTTTATATAAACTGACATTAGCACCTTTTATCAGATTGCTGCTAAATGAACACAGTAAGCCCTTCATACTTTTAGAACAATGCATCAGAAGGAAGACACTTAAGCACTCCTATCAGAGTTTCTTCAGGACTACAGTATTTGCTAACAAAATAATCTGTAGTTAATTTGACATAAGGAGACCACTTCAACTTTCATCACACAGAGGTTCCCGTACATTTTATGAAACATCTACCTTAGAAATGCAAAAGGCATTAATGGTTTTGTTTGTTGTTATTTACATTGCACTTACCTATGAAACAGTAATGCTGTTCATGGCAATCTCTCTTCTTCATCATAATGCTTTTTTTTTTTTTTTTTTTTTACGAGAAAAAGCACTAAAAGGAAATAAATATATATATGTAGCATTTGCAATTACTTGGGCTTTCAAACAGTCCTGATGTAGAATGCAAATAAAGTACATGTTATGGGTTAATTGCATTAGTTTTCCTAGACTGCTACAGAAGACCTAGAAGACTTTTTCGAAGACTCTGCATAATTTATATGGCTTAGATGTTGGACACCACTCAAAAGTGTGTACCATCTACAGTGAAAAAAATAACATACACAGTATAAACATTCTAAACTATTCACATACTCCTTTTCTTGCTATGTGCTAGTTATATAGCCTATGTTCTCTTTACACGTAACCTGCCTGGAAAAAAAAGCACAGCCTTCTTCCCCATTTCACAGTTTTCTTGTCTGTTCCATTTTCATTCTTCTCCTCTACCTGCACCAATGAGCAAACTATGAACAACCTTGACCCATAAGTTTCAGTCAAACATCGGGCAATACAGTTAAAATTTAAATAAGTGTTCTAGATTAAAAAAACATATGATTAAATATCAGTACAATGGGAAACACCGAACCAAAGCCACATTAACAAAGCAACATCATAGGAGTGAAATGACTATGGTGAAATAAGAAGAGGAAGAGAAGGCAAGGAAAGCCATGAAAAAAGTCAAAACGGTATTACACAGCAAAAAAAGAAATTAGAAATTAATTACAAACTAAATCTTCAGTTCATATAGACTGAGGATAAAAAGTGAAATGAGACTGTAAGGAAGCAATCAGAGTAATAGAAATGCAAAATTAACATCAGCTAATAGAAGTTTTATTTATTTGATGGAATTTAATAGACATTCCCGACCACTGTAGAGGTTGCCTGAAGAGCAAGCAGAAGGAGTGAAGACAATAGCTGGATACATGTTTCAGCTGACAGAAAACAGTCATGCACTTAACACCTGCTGAAGTTTAAAAGGAATCTAGGATTCAATTTTAGAAACATACAGTAAAAGACTGCCAGGCTTCTGGTCCCTGTCAATATACTACTTAGATCGAGAACATATGGTCAAATCAATCCAATATACATAAACTTAGCTATAAGAGTACAGCAATGTCATCCTGAAGCAAAATCCCAATTAGTAAGAAGCATATGAGGACAACTGCATTTGTCGGGTATACAGACAATTACATACTTCTGCCAACTCTGCTTTACCTCAGTTGAAGCATGAAGTCAAAGGCAAAGCTTATTAGCTTAGATTCACCAACATATGTATGGCCACATTGATTCTGACTCTGGAACTACAGCAGTCACTCCCAGTATGAGAGGGTTTGCTCAGTGCTCCACTCCATGATATGAACCTATCATAGTTTATCTACATGTTATGACTTTCAAACTTTTGTGCACTTGACCTTACAACTTCAGTAATGTTGTTTCTACAATAAAATAGGTGATTAAATACTTGTTCACCAAAGCCAAGGCAAAGCCTACATGGACCATTCCCTAAAGACCTCTAACGTCTAAAAGTTAGACAATCATTTTGTGATAGTCGTCAGCCCTTCCTTCTCAAATATTTCCTTGAAAGATCATTTTCAGTCTATAGGCTTGTTTTGCACATTGATGATTTGCACACAAAGCCTGCTTACATAATAGACAGGAAGTTTTCAACTCAGAAAACGCAGCACGTTTGAAATGCTTGTTTTGCACACTCTCTGCTGAACACAATTCTACATACACAAAGCAACTGAACATTTTAATGGAACTATATGGATGTACACACAAAAATGATCCTCCAACTCAACACTATACTAAGTTTTTTTTTTTTTTAATTCATGTTGTGCAGTAGTATAATCTGAAGAACTTGTAACACTGAAAGCTCCCTAAGAATTAGACATACAGAGACTGGAAACAACCAGCTATCTCACTTTCAAATGAAATCACTGTGGGAAAACTTCTGTATTTTTTTCTTTCAGCAGGTTATGACCTTTGAACCACTTATAAGTATACACTTAAACATCAAAAGAAAACTGTTTGAAGAAAAGGTACTGAAGAAAAACACTGTAATATTATACACATGATGAATAATGGGTGAGTTAAAAAAAAATACTCAGGCTGTCGTCTGTCCTGTGTTCCATTATACACTCAGTATAGTCAGCATCTTTGCTGCTGTTGTTCGAAGTTCACATACCACCCAAAAGGAACACATTATATATTAAGCCAACACATTCTGCCACAGAAAGTCTGTGAAGCAAAACAATCTTTCACTGAACCTACACTGTAGAAATTTTAAGTCCTAATCTTTTCTTCCTTGAATCAGTATTCACAACCTCAAAGCATTGCAACACCAGCTATGAGAAAAAAGAAAATCACATAAGGCCACAAAAATTTGTTCAAATCTCCTAATCACTTGTATTAAAGTTCTCATTTTTCAAGTGCCCTTGAAACAAGCATCAGCCCTTTAGGCCGCACTACTACCAAAGATCTCACACTCACACAATTTCTTTCACATTTATTGGTGGAAAAAAAAAAATCAGATTCACTCAAGAGAGCCAGCTAGCCTAGCAATTTTAAAGTGTCATTAAGTTTTATCACCACATGAGTATTTCTAATATCTTGCACAGCCACACTCAACAGGACATGACATAAGAACTCCCTGCTCAAAGTTAATTTTAGGATCAAAGTCTAAACACTGCCAGAAAGTGTCACATTGCTAAAACTCAAATTCTAATACAGGGATTGACACACAGGAAGAGGCTACTCCTAGAAAACATTTTAGACATCCACAGACTACAAAGGCATATATCTTTAAATACGTATCTCTTTAAACCTCAGTTGAAAATGTCTTAGTTAACACTTTCAAAGACTATATGCCACTTAACAAGGACCCTGCTCTGCAGCAATAGACTTTCTAGGACCCTGTAGGGTAAAAGACTATGTAAGTCATTTAAGGACCTTCTTCGCTCATGCAGCTCTAAAACAGCTGAGCCTGCAGCAACACCACTCTAATTACATGCAAGCTTACATGTTCTGAGGTGTATGCCAGAATGTTTGTTCTCAAATACACAAATCACCTTTAAAATGAAAAAGGAACAAAGTGGCTAGTAAGTTTTTATGCTCCGGACCTACTCTTAAAAAGAGAACATTAAAGCTGCTAAATAAAACATTTCAGTCAGGAAGTGACAAAGTTAAATGAAACATGCAACTGTAACTTCTCCCTTAAGTATCATATGCATTATGTTACAGAGTTTAATCACAAGATCCTGTATCAGTGCTAGTATCAGTACGCTGACATTTTTCTCCAGTTTTAGAAAAAGCATACAGTAGCACAACAGCTAGGGAGAAACAGAAATGACTCCATGAAACAAAAAGACAGTAAAAAAACACCTCAAGTTTCAGCACCAAGCACTTAAAAAAAAAATCATCCAAGTCGCTACCATTTCCATACAGCTTCAGTTTTGCTAGTCGCTGACGCTTCTTGGTTCACACTACTTCCACTCTCAAGGTCTCATGTTTTCTGGCATTTTCACGAATCTAGCAAAAAACCTTCTCCTCAGACCTTCCAGAACTGTACAGAGAAAGTTTCTAATGTCTCTGATTTCCAAGACTAACATTACACAGTTTTTATAGAATAATCCACCTACTAAGTAGTCCTTATTTCAGACAAAGAATAGTCCTGCTCAATTTTCAATATTCATTTAAATGTTACAAGTACATGTGGACCACAGACAGAATAATAGAATTTCACTCAACAAAACTCCTTCAGAAGAACTTTACAGTACAAGAAAATGTAATTTATATTACAGATCAAAAATCAAGCTCAGATTGAGAGGTTCCTTCTGAAGCAATCAAAATGCAGTCTAAATATCTAATCAACTATTTATGGTATTGTTTGTACACCTCATGGAAAGACTAAGCTTTTCTTTCTAGCCTAGCCCTGGGATGACCACATCATCTTCATTCACTTTTATAAACATGTCTCCATGCAATAGAGGACATCTGTGAAATTTCAAATTCACAGCAAAAAGGTTCACAGCTGAAAAGCCCTTGAAACTTTAGTGCGGAATACTTATCTTCTGCAGTTTCTAAGCTCCAAAAGCTCTTGTGATAGAATCTGCAAGGAAGAATAGCTCTAAATTTATATATGATTTAGTAAGATTCATTGTTTACTTAAACTGAAAATAATTTAATTATTGAACATTGCATTTATTTTCTATCTTATTCCATTGACAGAAATTCAAATCTGCACATGATCTTCTTGTGATTCTACAAGTAGAGTTGATATTCCTACAATTTATATTACAAATAAATTTGAATAATTGCATATATTCAATAAATTTGAATATAACTGTCTTTTTTCATTCAAATAGATGCTCATACACACCACTTTGACAGTTGTTTATCTCTGATTTTTTTATCCCAAAAAATCCCAAACTTTCATATACAAACCCTAAAAACAGATGTAAAAAAAGCTCATTGCATAACTCACATAAATGTATCCAATCTGATTTTGACTTAAGAATATTATTTCTTAATTTTCCAGATCACAGAATAAAAAAGGCAAAATTATTAGCATCTCAGACAAAACTAAAGACTGAATGAGTATTGAAACACTCAGTATAACTTCCACAGATGCTACATACTAAGGGATGATCTTTGAAAAACAAAGATCTATTTCCAAACAAATTTCTACTGACAATTTCTCTATCCAGCTATCAATAATCTGTATCAAAGTTGTTCATTACTGTATCATTACACACTTCTTAGATAGCACTGTCTAAAAGTAACTTCAACATAATGGAAACTTATTCGTCAGTAACTTATTTTGTTCACGACTATGTCACCCACTTGACACACAATGGGAATGACCAACTTCTGCATGTCTAACGCAGTCAAATTTTTTTTTTTTCCTCTTCTTTAAAAACTTTTCTTATGATGAAAAAAGCAAAATACAGTTTGGTATTGATTGCACTTTCCTTGTTACCATTTTTAGCACACCTCAAAATTCACCATAGTTTCAGATGTTAGTTGATTCACCTGAGAACGTTTTATTCTCCCACTTCTCATATATATATATTCTGGCTTCAGACAGGTAAACAACTACCTTGGAACCAAGGTAGATGGTAAGATGTAGACAAAAATCCTCTGAAGCAAAACCCCCCCCTCCGCCCCCCCCCCCCCACAAAAAAAAAAAAAAAACCACCACAACTATTTTGCTGCAGATGTGAACTGATCCAAGAAACAGTGATGAACTTTTTCAGGTTCAGGTAAGAGGACTGGCATGTACATGAATAAGATGATAAACATATGGAACACCCAAGAAGCGTGGATGCACCTGAAGCATCCACACACACCAAAAAAACACTGCTCATGTTCTTTCCCAGCCAGCCTGCATTTCAGAACACTGAAGGCCAGATTCCATATTTGTGACATTTATTCAACAAAGTGTACAATATATTAGTTGAAAATCCTTCCTAGGGTTTCAGCAGTAGTGAGAGAAAAAAAGCTACTACTTTTTGATTATACGCAGATCAAATATTTCACATGACACAGGTGTTTGTTTATTAAGAAAGCAAACATTATAGCCTAATTTCAAACATTCAGATGAAATCCCTTTATAACAGATCATGCAGGAATTCAGCTGTGCCATTTGTTTCTTAGTGTATACGGCCCCAAAACATTTTATTTTGTGCTCTTTTTCAGCGCTCCATCTGAGGCAACAGATCACAAGTGCACTTAATTTTGTTTGCATTACCAGCACTTCCAACACCACAATGTCTGCATCTCAAGTATCTTCTACATTACTACTTCTGTCTTTAGTTAAAAATCTAGGCTTTTCACATTCTTCTGTTCACTTATTATGACCACCTCAATCAACTGTACAGTTTAGGCATCATCCAGTCTTGTTCTGCTTCTACCATCTGAGATGTCAACCCACAGTAACTTAAGAGAACAGTTTTGCAAAACATCCAAAAGCATAGCTGCAAAACAGAATTTACATATTTTGGCAAGCAAACGTGATTATCAGCATTCCTAAAAATTTTTTTTTTTTTTGAAAAATCTGTTTGTTCACTTTCACAGATTTGTAAGATTCTCCCCTGCACAACGTTAAGTTTTACATAATTGAATGCAAGTCTACATTCACACAGTCTATGTCCACAAACACATACGGACAAGAATCATTCAAATAAGCAGCCTAATTGAAAGCATTAAGGTAAGTCAGATTGGCTTTGTCAAGAATAAAAATTTAGACAGCCAAGCCTTCTAAAAAAATCAAGTTTTCCTGCCAAGGTGTATATCCACCAACAAAATAAAATCCAGAATTACATTTACCTCTTACAATATTGACTGCCACGTATCATTTCCAATGAACTTAATTAAAATTCTATAATTAGCTTTTAAATTTGTACTTATATAGCCATTTCCCTATGGAAAGTTCACCAGCAAGCTTCAGATGGCCATATGCAATCCTCCTTTTAATATTCAAAATCTAACAGAAAAACAGCTTTATTTAAGAATAAATTTAATTAAATCTTCCTCCATATCAATGAATATACTTGAAACCCTAAAGCAAATATATTAAGCCACTTCGGCAAAAACTAACCAAAAACATACTTTATTAAAAAGTTACTTTAAAAAGTCCATTCTAGTTAAGCTATTGCAATTTTTCTTGTACCAAGACTTAAAGTCATATTGTTAAAGAAATCTGAGAGGTATCAATATCCATGCTATAGTATCTAATCTTTATATTTAGTTTTGTCACTTCAAAGACTACTATCTTAAAAACAATAACGCAGTGTTCTCCATCACTCAATTGCCAATTCTTGTCAAAATACATGAAATATGAACATGAAATCATTTAGCATAAATGAAAAGTTCTGAGAACAAAATAACTCATACCCTACTGACATCATTTTTGCCAAGGCCTGATGGGAATTAACTACACTGATTTTGATTTAAACCAAAATTCTAATACACTAACATGGGAAAACTTTAGTATCTTCATGTGGGTACTGTGTAGTAAACTCCTAATTTACTACTTAAAAGATTAAGACAGATTCAGAACAAGCGAATTCTTCCTCAAATGCAACGCTATCAAAGCCTAGCTCTCTACAGATTAGCGTCCAACGCCCACACAGCCTCATTGCAGTAACTCTGTTTTGCTGGATATCTTCTGCAGTTCCGCAGTATCACCAGGACTCTGTGTAACATCTTTAGCTTTCTTTTTTGCCACCCCATAGTTTCTTCGCGCCATGAACTTCTTACATTCATTTCTCACTCAGCTAAAAAAAGTGATGTACTGTTGCTTGCCCAGTACTACAAGTTGCAAGCTGAACTACCACACAGAACAGATAACATTCCTCCTTGGCTGTGAATAAATAATCTCTATCTAAACTGTTTTTTAATGGAACTTACAGGAACATATCTCGACAGAGGCATAAACATCGAAGCTTTGTTAAAACCCTCCAATAAGTTCCACATTTGTATAGGTAGCTAATGAGAGAACTGCAGATCAAAGACATCTTATTTCCTTAGAAAATAGGCTAAAGGTTTTTGGAAGAAAATTCCAAGTACTATCAATAGAGATAATCTATCAATTAGAGTTCAAAGTCAGAAAATTAAAAACAAGCATCAAAAGGGCATTTCTGGAAGTCAAAGATATTTATCTCAGTTTGGTAAAAGCTGAAACTAAATTCAGCCATTTGGTCTTCCAGTTGGCTGTTGATAAAACTCATCTCTACCTGTAAATTCAAGTTGCATTACTTGTTATCTCTCCAGATTTGGAGATGCCTCACTCTATTAACAGGAAATGCTGAGCAGAAGTAAAAACTGCACATTTCATAACCTGCTCCTAAGAACATGCTTCTAGAATACTATAAGAAATGAATGAGTACCAATTGCTCGAAGCAATCTTGAACAGAAAGAGAAAGGCAGAATACTGTTTTTTACTGGACTTCCTTTCTCTTTTTTTTTTTTTTCTCTGCAGAAGTCAGTGTTCCTAACACAAGTGAGAAAATACTGGCCCAGGCTGGAGTGAAGCATACTTCCCATGACCCTTATCATGTCCCTGACTGCAATCTCTACAATATTGCTGCATCTTCCTGAGATTACTGCAGAAATTTTTTTTTCAGATATCTGTATTTGCATTGATGTCATCTACATGTAAACTGACATCAACAATATCATCAACATTTGAAAATAATTATCAGCTTCATTTTGAGATAGTGGAACTCCTCTAAAGCAAACCTTTATAAAATTGCTTTATATCACTGCATTAAAAAGCTGTTGAAACATAAAAGCCTTTCATATTTTTACATATTGAAATGCTAGGTGCTTCATGTAAGGCCAAATATGGAAGACCTAAAATGGAAAATGTTCAGTTTTAAATACAGAAAGGTGTTCGAGAGATTTTCTGTACATAACAACACAATTTTTCAGTAGTACTTTCTTCTAGGCTGCAAAGGTAGGTCATACTCTGGACTAAATCACAAGTTCCAGAATCACAACGGTAACCTGATAATAAGGCCCTAACCTCCAAAGCACTACAGCAGTTTTCTACAAAAGATAGCCCATGTAGCCTCTGAACACAGCAGATGAAAACTTACTAGGTAGTTAGCACCTCAAGCCCAAAATGGAACTGAACCAAAAAAGATCAGTTTTAAAGCTACTACACAGACAATCTAAGTCTGAAACTTTGTTTTGGAAAATGCAGTTAGGCAATACAATGGCTTAGCATGAAGGCTCTCCTCTCCTGCTGCATCTGATCACAGGTACCTGATCCTTTTATTGCTTAATTTACACCAGCCTCAGCACTTAAACCCTGCTATAAAGCATTAAATTCACTAGCCTAGCAGAAAGTTCACACACCCAACAATAACTAACAACTGAACAGCAGCTGAATCAATCTCAGGATACAAGAGACAGAGGCAGAGCAAGAGAAGAGGTACAAAACTGAACAGCCAGGAATGAGGCAGGGGAAGACACACCTAGTAGTAAAAGAGGAGGACTTTCCCAGCAGCCAGACATTAAATTAGACAAACCTTCCCACATAATTTCAATGACTGGTGTTTCACAGTAAGTTTAAAGCATCTTTCAAAGAGAACATACTCAATGACTTCCCAAACACTACTGTTAACTATGACTGGTTGACCTACGTACTGTTACCATACATAGTTTACTGGACAAAGAACACAGCATCTCAAGAATTACTCAATGAATAAACACAGAAATTGCAAAAAAGTGTGACAAACCACACACTTTATCACGGAATCTAGGCCCTGCTTGTCAGAAAACACCTCTGGATTTTCGTACTACTGGAACGGACGTTACTTTCCATTGTTATATTCCACGTTCTCACCATCTTAATACTTGAAGATAACATTGATAAAGAGCATAAACTGCCACCCAGGCAATTACATCCATGTAATCTGAAAAAAAAAAGAAAAGTCCATTCTGGGAAAATTACATTAAACTATTAACAGATTTTAAGTAAAAAGTTTTATTAATAAAAGTCTTAGTGTGTTAGAACTTGAACAGGTTGGTAAGCTTAAAGGGAAGATCATAAAGCACAGGAAAACACTGTTCTAATTACATGAGTTATGTTCTGCACTAAGTCAGGTTAAGTAACCAACCAATACTTAGAATATCTAAACCTTCTCCACATGTCTTTCGTGGAGTTCTGTGACAAACAATCATCTGAGTACACTTTTTTGCAAAGACAGTTCTCCGACTTATTAATGCATCTCCTCCCTTTCCTAACTCTGTTGCACACAGCAGCAATAGGATATTAGCCACACAAACAACATGAAAACTGTCACCTTTCCATACCTACAAGGTACACTTTTGTTTTGTAGGAAACGTTCCTCTTTAAACAGTCAAAAGTGGATATTCTCTACCCTTTATTAAAAAGCTTTCTGAAAATGTATACTGAGATTTTACATGTCTATATCCTTCAAAAACACAAGATAAAGGAATAAACAAGGGAGAGAGGAGTAGATGATGGGTAGCTACAGCGAAACGTGTTCAAACAAAAATGCTTTAACGCAACAGATAAAAGATAATGAAGTTCAGTTGGCATCCTATGAGAATGCACTGGTAAACCCATTTGCAATACACCAGAAGTGCTGCATGTTTAATGTTCACAAATATTCTTTATAAAACCTTCCTGAGAAAGAATTCTCCCATTCATTCAAGATAATGAACATATCTTCTGTTGATCACTAGAACTAATAAAATAGGTAAGCTAGACGTGATCAAAGTAAGTTCATCTATATTTTCTAAACATCTACTACTTACTAGAAGTTTCAGAACTTCATTTAAAACTAGTGCTTTCAGAAAGCTAAGTCATCAAAACTCCAACCAATCCTACAGCACAGACTGGTATTCTCCCTCTGCAGAACAGAAGACATCAAATTATAAACGGCTTACCTCAGGTCACAGTGAGGGACAGATGCTCTGGCCACTGTCTCTAACTGTGATTATCAGCATAGCTTTCAAAAAAAAATTTTTTTTAAACTATTCCATTTTTATTTATGGAAATATTTAGATTAAATAAACATACATTTTTTTCTTCAATGAATTATTTCAGTTGTAGCGCACAAATTCCTAGAATCCCAGAGACATTATCTAGCATGCTACTCAGAACTAAGCTCAGAAAAACAAAACCATCAACAGCAGATTGATTTCACTGTGTTGTTTCTGCAGCAGCCCTGAGTAAGTCTTAAAGTCTCTGCATTGCTAACAAACTTCAACTTCACATTTGCAAGAAAGCATATGACAACTAGACAAAATTTAGTTTTTCCTGATTTACTGAAAGGTAAAAGACCTATTATACAGAAGTCACAAAACACTTCAAAAGAATGTTAAAGGCCTAGAAGCAAAGCAAACAACATGCTACAGTTCTTACATTTTTGCCTGTTCTTCCAGGATGGATTAGTTGCTCCTTGAGAATATCCCATCCCATTTTCACTGCTAAATAACCCTCACGTATCATGATCCGTTTAAGATAATCTAATGAGTCTGCCTCGGAAAAGCACTGGGCCACTCCCCCTGTAAGCACTGCATCAGCTCCTAACAACTGCGGGTTACACAGGACTGACCAAAAACTCCTGTGGTTAGTTTCTAGTTGAATCAGTGAACTTAAACTGGAAAATGACACCCCAAATTCCTTTACAACTTTCTTCCTCCTGTGATTTGTCTGTGTCATTAATTGCTGTATGCAATTTTTTTTTTTTGCTGTATGCAAATAGCTTTGTATGCCATTTCAAAACAAATCAGTTAAAAATAAAGACCTAAGGAACAAGAAGTACCTATATGCTTTAAAAAAATAATAATAATAATCAAAAATAATTTTAGCCAGTATGATTTATTAGTAAGAGTTAGAGAGAGACAGTTAATACAGCTAACCAATACCCCATTCTGTAGAGAGATGTTTTTTGTAATTACAAGATACTTGAGAGAAGTAACTACTACTACTGCCCTGCTCCTCACCTTTGATCTATTGTTATCTCAAAGTCCTAACAAAATGAAATCTATCCTAAACACCAGGAAACTTCCTAATATTTTCTTTGTTAAAGCACAATTTTAAGACAAAAATAAAGATGTTATAAATCCATGCCACTTTCATACTTCTAACCATAGAACTTAGTGTACTTGTTATAGAAGCACAAACAACTTCATTTTTATAGGACGTATTTTTCAGGTGTAGGTGGGACACTAAGTTTTGATACATTCTGTCAACTAGATTAAACACATTTACCTCCAAAAGTTATGGGACTACTTAAAAGTGAAAAATTACCACTGTAATTCAGTCTTGCTAACTGCATCTTAACATGCAGTCAACTGGATGAGAAAGAACTCTTTTGCTGGTGCAATAACTTTTTTTTGTAGGGAAGAACAGCTTCACAAAGGTTATTAAGACAATGCCTGCAAGTCTTCAGAGCAAAGAGAACGCATCTCCTCCTAACTAACCTTGAAAATCTTCGTCATGATCACACAGAAAGATACAGAAAATGTGACGTATCATTGTACAAGAATTGGTATTCTAGATTCTGAAATTCATGTACATTTTATTAGCAAATACATCTATTTTGATTCAAATGTACAATGTCAAATGTACAAGTAGCAAGACTGAAGATTCGCTTCTTTAGCTGAAAGTCATCTTCAGCCAATGAACTCGTCTGCTGTTTGCCAGGTTATTTCTCTGTTTCAGACCAGAATAATACAATACCACTTATTTCCACTGCAAATACTGTTTCACTTGTTGAAACTTCTCCATTAAAAAGAAACTGACAAAAGAAGGATGTTGAGGTCAGTAGAACATCTCTTAAAATTCAGTTAACAAATAAACCTCTTTCTCATCTTTTCCTTTAAAAAAGAAAAAAGAAAAAGTTTTCTCACTTTTCTCACCTTGGATTTTAACTCTCCAACCCTGCTTAGGATAAACTGCATCTACTAGATTATTATTAGGATTGAGGAAGGCGCAAGTCTACAGTGCAGATAAATTGTTTATCCCTACAGTAATCATCACCCAGGTAGCAACACTCAATATGCTTAACAGTGTGCTTCACTTATGATCACGCTTAAGAACATGGAAAATCAAGGGTAATTTTGCAGAGCATATATTTGTCAGTACATAGGTAGTTCCAAAAATATCTTGCATACAAAATGCATCAAGAAAAAAAAAGTCTTTGATTATATTCCAACTCCTTTTACGTACAGCACATCACTTTATCAGCAGTTAAGGGTCTGCCAGCAAAGTCAACAGGACAGCCCAAAAATAAGCGCTGTAAAAGTTTCACAAGTCACCGAAAACACCGCTCAGAGATTTTAATTATCAGGCTTAAAGCCACCATGTTCAGAGTGGTGTAAATAACATCAAAGAAATAAAATAAAATAGAAAAAAGAGCGCGCGCACCCTAGAAGCTCTCTTTGCCCGCAGCCCCTCGATCTGCTAACCACGCCGGCACAAACGCGCTCCAGCAACCTGCGTCTGCAGAACAGGAAAACGAACTCACTGACGGGTTCCTGCAGAACAGCTCAGCGCCAGGTCGGGCTAGCCACCAGCAGCAGCAGCCCTGAGATAAACGATTACTCAGAACCAAGCCAAGCCGGCAGCAGCACCTCTCGGGAAGCAGAGCGCGCCCCAAGCCGCCGGAGCGACAGCTCCC
>VXAL01017331.1:15450-35807 GCA_013399475.1 Chauna torquata
TATATATATATATACAGTGTATATATATATATCTTTATAGAGAGATTTACAATAGGGATTATAATTTGAACAAGTAGCAACAGTTTTAGCCAAAAGTATGTCTTCTCCCATTAGGCAGAGTCCCTTTATTATACCGCAGACTAGTACCCCCACATCTTCACACACAGCCTCCTTCCTCAAAAACTTCACAACCAACAAGGCATCTAAGCTCGCCACACTGTTGCACCAAAACTGGGGTTCTTACAAAGTAGTCATGGTACCAGGTTCTCTCTATGAACACAGCCATAATCTGTATCTAGCAAAGCGTGTCCTCTTTAAAATGCTTTGTGGAAGCAGATCAGTGGCACAACTGCAGCTCCCACCCCCAGGTCTTGCTGCCAGCTTTCACCAGAGCACACCTCAATCTGGCACTCTCCAGTTCTCCTCCAGAAGTGGCAGCCATGCTCTGAACCATGCTCTGAAGCTGTTAGGTGACCTTAACTACGTACAGCAGGCTTGCGCCTTGCAACAGCGAAAGGCGGTGCTGCCACGGCAGCCAACAGCTCGTGCATCTGTGTACCAATCTGTTCTGTCTCTCAGCTGCTACTTTATGCAGCCACAGCCACTGACTATGCAGGCACACACTCTTTGTCCTTCACCCACTGAAAAAGGCTGGCACAGTCGTTTCGGCACAGCCATCAATGCTGCTGACAGCTCATGTGCTGGAACACACAAGAAGAGAATTTTTTTGTTGTTAAATCTCATGAAAAGCATTCAACACGCTGGATGAATCCTGCCTTCTGCTGACTCTTGTGCATCTCTTCCTTACTTTTCCCAATTTAAATTGCAAAACTATCATGCTGCCCAAGAGGAAGGTGGAGTGCAAACCCTCTTACTCCGGGTCCTGTACACTTTGCATAGACATGAGAAACGTGTCAGGTGGCTCTGAGATGTATCCCCCCTAGGCCACCTCCGTGGTGAGCAGCCAGCACAAAGGCAAGGTTTTCCTTGCCTTTTGCCGTTGCTGTCTCTCTCTCTGTTTTCACACTGCTTTCACTGTCAGGTGCTGGTGGGTGAGGGCAGGAGCTGAGGCATTGAGTATCTGTGGGGGAATGTGAGTGAAGCAACCACAAAGGGCTCACACCCTTTCTGAAACAACTTTGTTGGAATGGAACCAAAAGGCTAACAGGCCGCTGTTGTGAACCCAGAAACAAGTAGTCTGAGTGTGCCTGGGGCATTTCTGAGAGACCCAAAACACCTGGAAAGTGGATGCAATGAGGATACATCTCTCTGGAGCAGTCCTCAGGAGCAATGGAACAGCAACGTAGACTTGGGTAGATGGGTTATTAGATAATTACCCATACCAGTATACAGCAACATGGACACTGTGTACAAAAGAAGCAGCTTCAACTTATTAGATGAAATCTTTGATGTTAATTTCATGCTCTGATTTAATATTATCATTTTAAGTTTATTTATTTATTTATTTAAAGGCTGACACTGGATTTCTTAGCGTCAGTGACTCAGGTTTAAAAGAATTACAATGAAATGAGAAATGGCAAATTCAAACCTTTCTCATCATGTTTTTAACACAATCTCACAACTGCAATCTCACAATTTCTTTAATGTTATAGAAAGCAGAACAAAATGAAGGAACTATATTTCACATATCTCAGAGGATCCTTTCCTAACAGAGCTGAGTTGTGCCTGGTGATCTAATTTTTTTCCTAAGTCTTCAGGATCAAGCTCAGGAAACAGGTGCATTTACCATCACTGATATATATAAGTGCTAGTTCGTGGAAGTTATACTGTCAGCAAGGCAGTCTATTTCTTCCCTCATTAAAAAAGCTCATTACCGCTGGTTATTCACTGTCCTAGAGGAGTAATGTTTATCATCATGGCAGGCTCTGAACCAATGGGAATTCAACTGCATTATGCTATGAAATCAAAAATGTAAGATCTGCCAGCTCTGAACTCGGGTAAATATTTTGGTACCGTTAACATTTTACAAAACTTTTCTCAATTTCTTGTTCATGACATAGAAACTAAGATTCAAGTAACACCATTGTGTAACCATTATGCTCTTTGCATGCTAGAAAAGATAAATTAAAAATGTGAAAAACAAAATATTTACTTCCTTAAATAAAATACTGCAAACATTAACTAAATGTAAAAAGAGGCAACACCTGTTGACATTTCCATACCAAATTGTTAAGATAAGTTTTGAGCAAATATGACAACCTAGAGAAGACAAAATGGTCATTCAAGATGTAACCTTTTTTTTTTTAAACAGGTAAGCTGGTAAATTAAAGAATGAAATTCCTCCTCCATATTTGCTCTGATATGCTCATCTACTGCTCCTACTTCTCTCTGTTCTCTCTCTGTGAAACTTGTTCTATTGAAATGCTTTAGCCCACAGAAAGGGTACCATATACACTACCCAATGAAAGTGATTTTTCAATAACTCAGAGTTTTTGAGATCTCAGCTGATTTAAAGTCAACCTGCCTGGAGTCTGTGGCTCAAGGTCACCATGAAAGTGGTTAAGATTGAAACAGGCAGGTTTTTTCTTTATCACTAATGGGGTTTGAACAAGTAAAAAAATTATAAAGGACGAAACAAGGAAACCATATGCTAAAAAACAAGCATATAAAGAGAGAAGATAGGTATTTTGGGGCACTGGAAGTAGTCTTTCAGTAGCCTTCATAGTATGAGAAGATAACTATGAGCCCTATCTGAGAAAATGTGATATGGGAAAGGCGAGACTATCATACCCAAGGAACCGTGAGTTCCCTGCCTCCTTAAACACAGACAAACAAGTAACACAACAGTGTACTAGGTTAAAAAGAAATTGCATTCAGGAAATGCTTCTCTCCTTCCTTTTTTTTTTTTTTTTTTAATACCTGATACTTAATTCTTTAAAAGGCATTAGTGTTTAGAAACTCCACATTCACATAAATTTTTAGAAAGTTTAGGTTACCTCAATTTAACATTAGAACATAAAACAGGTATCTCACACCTTTCAGCAAAAACCTTTCTGGGAATGGCTGAACTTGTGCCAAGACTTGTTTTATCAGGACAAAAATATGGGGCAGAGGGTGTTGACTCTCACCACAGTATGGATGCACCCTTGGGTAATAGAGAGGAGTATACACAGCAGTACAAACGCTGATAGGGAATACCAAGCCATCAAACCACAGGGAAAAAAAGATGCACATGGATTTTAGTATCACTGGATCTAGCCACAGCTCGATCAGTCACCAACAAGACAGACAAATGTTGCAGCTATTTAAATAGTGATTTTTTGTAGCTGAGGGCTGTCTGTCCTTATCAAGATTGAACCAAAAATAAATTTGCCCTCCAGTGCCCAGCCCCAGTGCCCGCATTAATGTACTTAAGTAAACTACAGATGAAATCCTGACCTAATTGAAAATAACTCTAAAATCTGCATTCATTATGTTAGGTGCAGAATTTTACCCTGTTTATAGGACTTAGTGATGATGAAGGTTCACAGGGCCGAAAATAAAACTCTAAAATAACTCCATTAACTAAACTGAAAGAAATTCAAAGTTGTTCCTGATTGTCTTTAAATAAAGTCTGTATCTAATCATACAGATCCATAGAAGTATAGAAATAAATGAAAGTGTTCTGTACTTTACTAGTTAAAATAGTTGCAGGTATTTTTTCTTTTTTTTAATTTATCTGCTGTGGAGGTGGTTTTTTTTTTTTTTTTTTTTTTGCCTCTCTTCTTTCCTGCTTTGTAGTGACTTATCTCTGTTTCTATTTTACTGCCACAAAGGTCAACTTTTTTCATGAGCCTGAATTCAGCATACTCAGAAAGAAGTACAGGAAATTGCAGTTGTTCTGTCAGTCAAGAGCTTTCTTAGATCCATCAATTGAGGAAGTGTCCAGAACCTGTCAGCTTAGCTGCATTCTTTGGGGATACTACGGGAACAAGTTTGAAGATATGCCTTTGACCTCAATTTGAAATGAATCTCTGATATCTACTAGACTTGCTGTTTCACTTGGACATGAAAGTCCACGTGAATAAAATAAGAACCTTCTCTCCTCATGTGAAATGAATAGATTGAGTAGAGTATGAAGCAAACACATGCAGTTCTGAGGTTTTAAAGAGAAAAAGCCACCCTGGACTGTCATACTTGATAAAACATGTATATATACTTTTTTTTTTTGACTGAGAGCGTTCTCATTTATGTTCCACTATTTACAGCAAATTTATTGCATCATTGTACTTGATATTAATATTTCATTGTAGTCTTCTTTAAATTTCACATATTTCTAATAAAATAATACATTTATCTTACTGTATGCTCTGGATCCCATTCATCAGGATCAGAACCTTCATTTCCTACTGTTATAACTGTCTTACACTATTTTAAAGAGTTTATTGAGTATGATTTTATAGTGCTCTAACACATCTACTAGACAAAAGCCTTCTAAATGGATGCTGGAAATCTGACAGCAAGTAAAACATAAAACCTACAATGTCCTGATGAGCTTTTAGCTAAAATGGATTGTAAAATAAGATCTTCAATAATTCATTACCTAAAAAAAAAAAAAAAGAGTCATTTCTAAGAAGAATGGAATGGGCATATTACAAAACAAAAATTAAGGAGCAGCCAGTGTGTGGTGATGAAATGGTCAGTATGTGAAAGGAATGAAATTGTTCTCTCCCCTACCATCACCATCTTGTTAATATAATGTATTAAGAAGAAATTGTGTTCATTTATTGAACAAACAAAAAACAATAAAAATATTTTATATATTTTTTGTATATGTATTTGTCTATTTGTTTTGGAATGGCAGAAAAAAAGGTACACCTCTTCAGTTTTATTTGTACAATAGAGGTACAGGAAAAATTGCTGTAAAGTTGCCTGGAACTAAGTTTTGACCATACATGGTGCCAGGAAACACTAAAAACAGCCTTTTAACATTTAAAAAAAAAAATCAACAAGAAATTCAAGCTCATATGACTTAGGTATGACCACCAGCATACACTCCATATCATGTCCAATGTGAATAGTGTATAGGCAAGAGAATCCCATCTCTCATCTCACGTAAGTTTATCCCTCTGAAACTATGACCTCGTGTAATCACTCCACCTCCCTGAGACATGTTTGTGCTTCCTTTTCCATTCCACTCTGACCCCGTTCCCAGTTTCTGAGTCAACCACAAACACTCTGGTATTGTCTAGGACACCTTTGTGAAGCACAGCAGTCTCTGATGGGGATCCAGGAGACACTGCTGAACATTGCAGCACATTCCTACTGGTCAGCCACAAATGCTGATCACACAATTGGTGGCAAATGTCAAAGTACTGGAGTTTACTCAAACTCTGCACAGGCCCTTTATTGATGAATCAGTTACTGTCGGCATGAATGCATCCTCGGTGCGGACTCAGGTAAGCATCCCGACACAGTCAGAATTGAAAGAGCTTCTCTTGCTTCTGTCCATATTCAGAAGGTCTGAGAATGACTACCCTGCAATAATTTGAAACTTTTCTTGTTATCCAGACTAGGTTTCCAACAAATCACCAATTAATCAAAACAGAGGATTAAAAAAAAAAAAAAAAGTATTTTTGAAAGACATTTTCATCTTTTTGCAGGAGACTACGTATGCAGGAAAGAAGGTTTTCTTCTTGTTCCATAACACCCAATGCAATCTGGGAACTACTACATTTAGACTCTTGCAGATCTTATGCGACTACTAAGCAGAGAAAAGAGCCTCAATGGAGGCAATTCAGATGAAACAAAGGCTCTTTTTTGTCTTTAATTAATCACTCATATTAATCAGCCTTATATAATCATTCTCACATTCTGAAAATCTCTCATTCTGTCCCATGGTGGAAAAGCAGGATTACCCTGCCTAGATTGAGGGAAAAATCCACCTTTCTTTTCTCATCTTCATCATCTTAAGCATACAATTGCATGAATGAGGCAATCTGTATAGAATTATAAAACCGTTTAGGTTGGAAAAGGCCATTAAAATCATCAAGTCCAACCACCCACCTAACACTACGAGTCCACTGCTAAACTATGTCCCTTAGTGCCACTTCCGCACGTCCCTTAAATACCTCCAGGGATGGCAACTCCACCACTCCCCTGGGCAGCCTGTTCCAATGTCTATCAACCCTTTCCATTAAGAAATTGTTCCTAACATCTAATCTAAACCTCCCCTGGTGCAGCTTGAGAGATTTCCTTGTGTCCTATCACTTGTAATCCGAGAAAAGAGACTGACACCCTCTTCACTGCAGCCTCCTTTCAGGTAGTTGTAGAGAGCGAGGAGGTCTCCCCTCAGCCTCCTTTTCTCCAGACTAAACAGCCTCGTTTTCTTCAGACCATATCCTCAGATGTCTTTGTTTTCTAGTACCTTCCCCAGCTTTGTTGCTTTTCTCTGCACACGCTCGTGCAACTCAATATCCTTCTTGCAGAGAAGGACCCAAAACTGAACGCAGTACTAAAGGTGTGGTCTCACCAGTGCCAACTACAGAGGGACAATCACTTCCCTAGTCTTGCTGGCCACACTATTTCTGATACAAGTCAGGTTGCCATTGGCCTTGTTGGCCACCTGGGCACACTGTGGGCTCATGTTCAGCTGGCTGTCAACCAGCACACCCAGGTCCTTTTCTGCCAGGCAGCTTTCAAGCCACTCTTCCCCAAGCTGCATGGGGTTGTTGCGACACAAGTGCAGGACCTGGCACTTACCCTTGTTGAATGTAACGTGACTGGACGCAGCCCATTGATCCAACCTATTCAGACCCCCCCCTCTGCAGAGCCTCCTACCCTCGTGCTACCAACACTCCCACCCAGCATGGTGTCATCTGCAAACTTACTGATGGTGTACTCAATCCCGTCATCAATACCATTGATGAAGATATTAAACAAAACTGGTCCCAACACTGAACCCTGTGGAACACCACTTGTGACCAGCTGCCAAATGGATTTAATTCCATTCACGATGACCCGTTGGGACTGACCATCCAACCAGTTTTTACCCAGCAAAGCATATGCCCATCCAAGCCATGAGCAGCCAGTTTCTCCAGGAGAATGCTGTAGGAAACAGTACTGAATGCCTTGTTAAAGTCCAAGTAAACAAAATGCACAGCCTTTCCCTAGTCCACTAAGCAGGTCATCTTGTTATAGAACTAGGTCAGGGTAGTCAGGCAGGACCTGCCTTTCATAAACCCATGCTGACTGGGTCTGATCACCTGGTTATGCTGTACGTGCTGTGCGATGGCATTCAAAATGACCTGCTCCATTGACTTTCCCTGGCACCAAGGTAAGACTGACAGGCCTGTAGTTCCCTGGATCCTCCTTCCTGTCCTTCTTGTAGATGAGCGTTACATTCGCCAACCTCCAGTCAACTGGGACCTCCCCCGTTAGCCAGTATTGCTAGTAAATTATTGAAAGTGGCTTGGCAAGCACTTCTGCCAGCTCCTTCAGCATCCTTGGGTGGATCCCAACCAGACCCATAGACTTGCAGGTGTTCAAGTGTTGTAGTAGGTCACTAACCATTTCCCCTTAGATTATAAGGGTTTCATTCTGCTCTCTGCCTCCGTCTTCCAGCTCAGCAGGCTAGGTACTCTGTGAAGTATTAGTCTTACTAATGGAGACTGAGGCAAAGGCATTAAGTATCTCAGCCTTTTCCTTGTCTCGTCACTATGTTTCCCCTTGCATCCAACAAAGGATGGAGATTCTCCTTAGTCCTCCTTTTCTTGTTTATGTTTTTATAAAAACATTTTTATTGTCTCTTACTGTAGTGACCAAGTTATGCTCTAGCCAGGCTTTGGTCCTTCTAATTTCCTTACTGCATAAACTCACAACATCTTTGCAGTCGTCCTGAGTGGCCTACCCTTTCATCCCAAAGGTCATAAACTCTCTTTTTTTTTTTTCCTGAGTTCCAGAAGCTTTCTGTTCTGCCAGATATGTTCAATGAAGAAAGGGGATGACAATTCCTGTCCTCCAGAGCAAGGCAGCACACAGATCATCTTGAAGCACAGCTAATGGCAAACACAGGTTAAGCCTTCTGTCTTTGCCTTCTCCAAAAATAAGGCCTGGGACCGAGTTACTCCTGTGGCAACAGGAAATTGCAGGGGAAGAAGAGAGTGCCAAAGAAGGAAAAAAGGCAGTGAACCCAGGGTTCATACTGAAGTATTTGGTTTGCTGTTCCTGTTGGTGGCGCAGGGCAAGAGATGAGGTGATATGGGGTGGTGCTATGGGAGCAGAAGGGAGCATCCCTCATAGCAGTGCATACTGCTCATATTCCCTAATTTCTCCCTTAATAAAAGACTCAATACTCGGTTCTGGCACTGCAGTCAGGTTGCAATTTCCAGGCTGAACACTTGGAAACAAAAGAGAAGGAAAGCCATTGCTGCTCTCCCCCAACAGCTGGTTGCTTTGGGCAGCCACCTATGCTTAGAGCCAGCTCCAAGTGACAACCTAAACTCCGATATAGAGAGGTGCCACTATGTACTGCTCTCTAGTCATTGCCCACAACACTGTGACAGCCTCTGAGTTGCCCATGGTTCTGAGTGCACGATATGATAGCATTCAATGCAATTAGAAAAAGAGAGAACTGTCATTAAAACAATCCAAAATTATCTCTTATTTCTTCAGTTACTTGACTTCTTTGACCATCACCCATGAATGAAAACTTGGATTCCAGTATACATTTCATTCCAGTTTTGCCTACTCTACAAGCCCAAGGGAGATGCAAATCTAGAAAGGGGCTATCTAAAAATTACTTCAGAAGAACCATTTTGTAGAAAGCTAGGCAAAACCCTTCTCAGCACTTTCAAAACCTTCAAAAAAAACTTTCAAAAACCTTCTCAGCACATATCAGAAACATCCCTGGGAGTGTAAATGTAGCTATTACACTGTTTGCTCTCCAGTAATCTCTTTCTAGAATAACATTCCCATAAGACTATCATCACCTAGTTGAACTCATGCCATAGGGACAAATTATCCCACCAAAAGCCCTGATAGGAAATCTTAAAGCTATGTACCTTGGAGGAAAAAAATAAATTAATTAATTTAAAAAAAAAAAAAAAAGAAAAAAAGAAAAGAAAGAAAAAAGTAGTTACATGCAGCTCAGTGACTGAAGACACATGACTGCTCCATCCTGTTCCACTTTTATCTTGGATAATTATTTCTATAACCTACTATATGACCACAGTAGCCCACTAGTTTAAATCAGTTTTGCAGAATTTTGATGAAAGCTGATTTGTTAATTTTGGCTGCAGCTCCATGACAACTTTAAGCTGATCTTAGGCCATGACTGGACTGAAAATCACATTCAATTTCCAATTAAAAACTAGTTGAAGGGAAGGGCAGTGAAAGAAAAGATTCTTTTTTTGGCCAGAGCAGCTCCCTATTCCAGCTTACCACCTACTCATACAAACACCATTGTTCAATAGAAGGAAAGGAAAGACAAAAGAGGTATAACAGGATGGGATATATACCAGTGGCCCCAACACAACTCAATTAATACTCCTCTAGAAATTCACTTTTTGTTTTATTAACACTGTCTCCTTATAAATCTTATATTCACGGATTTTTTTTTTTTTTTAATGAAAGTTTGGCTAATATTTTTCTAACCTTAATTCCAGTACATGTTGCGTCATATTTCTTAGCATTGTAATGAAGCTTAATTTTCAGTTTTAGGTGTAGACAAACTAAAGAATTTTACACACTGGTCTTCAAGTAAAATAATTAAGTAATTATACTATTTGCATAGTTTTGTGCATGACACATTTTCTCAATATCTTCACACAACCCTGGAAAAACATCTTCATTTCCACAAGAAAAAGACTGTTTTTAAATCATTCCACCAATTCCATTTAGTGAACGTCGGCAAAATGATGGATTAATACAGTCTAATACTTTTACCTTCCATTTTTTCTGATACATGTCAGAGTCCAATAAGGACTTATCTGTTTAGCCACACTGTAAAAATACATAGCTTATTCTCTGATTCACGGCTTTTCTTGCCCTATTATGTCAAAGTGAGCACAATAAATTTTAAATCACTATGCCTAAAATATAATTGAAATGCTGTTTAAAAAAGCTTAGTACATGGGCATCTGTCTCATACTGTTGTGACTAGAAATTTGACTGCAACAAGAGCAACAAAAGCAACCTTCCTCCTTTTGGGACAGTCTGAATGATCTTGACAGAAGTAATAGACTTCCATCCTGCAAATGACTTCGGCAAAGCTTTATTTTCACTGTGTTAACATCAGCTTATCTTGAAGTTGTAAACATCTCTTCCAAAGCAACATTCTAGGTGTTGGTTTTTATTATTATTATTATTACTGTTACTATTATTATCATTATTATTTTGTTACATAACAAAATGATATTGATGTTGGTCATAACAGCACTTGGTGAGTCATTTACTGTAATTTATTGGTGAGTAATTTATTATCTTTCCTTAGTAATACAGATTTTTACCATTAATATTTTTCTGTTGTTAGAGTTGCCCACTGACTCCGATTTCATATTACTTCCTACAGATGGCCAGAAATAGCGTACATGCAAGGATGAAGAGGAGGAAGCAAACTTCAAAACAATGACAGTCTTCATTACAGAACTGTTCTTTTAGTAATTAAGTGTAGAGTTGCACATATGGTGTCTGATTTATCCTCATATTCTCACTGATGTAAACCTGTTATGATAATAATAATGTAAATGTAACCATACCAGTTTTCAGTCAGTCTGGGAGCACAGCTATTTTTTTTTCTTTTCTTTTTCCACAAGTAATTACAGAATTTTCTTCTGCTTGAAACCAGGAGAAGGAAAAGTAGCCACAATGTCACAAGTTCAGATATTGTGGACTTCCTTCCTTTGTGCCTTTAAAGAAAATATCTACCTCATTACTGGGGGGAGTGTCATTAGTTATGTTCTTCTGTTTTAGGATTATTTCATGAAATGTTTTTTTTCTCTCAGCAGATGCTATGATATCTAGCAAACATTAGCAGTTTTTCCTACTCAGATATGCCAAAGGCTTCTGCCTTCTGCCTAGCTACTTTAAACTAAAATTTAATTCCTGCTGAAGAGAAAAATGGCAGTCTTTTATCATGGAGTGAGAGAAAAAAAATTCTCCATCTATAAAATAATTTTTTCCAAATTTTTTCAATTTCCTTGACATTCTGAAGTATTTTTTTTTAATTCTTATGCACAATTCCTTGAATTTTTTCTTCCCTTTCCACTCTGCTCTTTGAGCACAGTTCTGCCAAATTCTGACCCTTCATTTGTGATCAGCTATGTGGCATCTTCTGGGTACAGATTTATAACAGCATAAGCCAAAAGGGGTACAGGATTCTTACTGTCCAGCTCCTGGAAAGCATATCCTTTTCTTTTCTGGTCTTCTTTTCTGGTCTATCATTTCTTGCTAATCTTGAGAGATTAGGCAAGCTCAAAAATGTACTAAATAAGAAATTTGTGGGTAACACTTCCTAAAAGGTACTTGTTCATGTTTGAAAACTCAAAGATATCATTTTTTTCACAGTGATAATACCAGCAATTATTTTTTCTGGCTTTCTAAAGTAGAATTAAACTCTGCACATAATTTACTATGGGTGTGCCTTTCTCTGGATTGTTTGTCTTCCACTTACGCTTATTAACAAATCTCAGATTGCATATATCTGCCTAGATGCATCATTTTCAATTTTGAAACTTCAACTCTAAAGCCTCACTTTTACCACTCATCCTTGTAAATTAACTTAACCTTCACTTCATACTGATTCAGCTTTTGCATTCTGTGTTGACTGAAAGGAGTTTGACTATCTTCTGTAGCACTTATGTATTTCTTTTCACCTCAGTTTAACTTAATCAAAGGAGGTGTTTTAGCTTGTGAAATTTTACAGTTGACATTTTGTACTCCATAAAAGACTGCAAGATGAACATATTGTAAACTGTCATAAATAATTAAATACACAAACCTTATCACACACACACACACACACACACACACACCCAAAAAATAAAAAATAAAAAAATAAAAAAATAAATTTGGTCTATTCAGAAAGAGGGCATTTGTGAAATAAATGACTAAGAGTAGGAGGGAGAAAAAATAATGTAAAAGATAACATAGGAAAACAGAAGGCCATAATTACTGCTGGACATAAATGCCAGAAATAAAAGAAAATTATGTGTTACATCCATCCCACACAAATACTTCTGATGCAATTACCATAGGATTGTGATAGAACTGATCCCTCAGACACTAGTCAAAAGCAATGAAAATTTTGTAATGATTATTCGCTTACAAAACCAGTTTACATGCACAACAAAATAAGCTGAGGAGCTACTTGTCCCTAAGTACTCATTGACAGAAATGATAGCCAGAACTCTTTTCAGGAAACGGTGTTCCTTCTTGCCATCCCTAAATACCCACAGCTTGCAGATCAATGGACCTTCCCAAAGGTCACCTCAAAAATCCAGTTCCAGTGAGAAATGGCTAACCAATCCTAAAGAACCAAAAAAATTACCAAGTCTTTTCCTTTCTTAAAAACACCTAAACACCTTTAATATTCTTATTAAAGGAATATTAATGTATGCAAAATGATGTGCCACTGCATCCTTCTGCTGAATGATGGGTTAGCAAAATTGATGCTGAAAATCAAAAAGATAATCTGTGGCCTTAAGAATCTCAGATGCATGGGAAGTTTAAAGCCAGTCTTCACTCTGAATCTTATCAAAAAAAAGCTATCAATGATTTTTGCATTATACTGTATATATACAACGCTGTAGCTCTTTTCAGAATAACGCCATTTAATATTTAAGTAACAGATTTTTAGAATTCAGAATTTCTATGCATGAATACAATCTACTATTCAAACTCTTTATTAGAAAAAGAACAAATATACAAGACTCCCTGCCTATGTTTTAACCATTAACAGCTTAACAATCAAATTTTTAAGGTTTCTTTCAACACTTATGCACATGGTAACTCCACGAACAAATACACCGTTTATCAAAACTACAAGACTAACCCCCTACATTTGGACCTTTTCTCTCACAACAAAAAAAGGGAATGATAAAACCAAAATTATTAGCTATTTTACTTCTCACAGTTCATGAAAGACTCAGATGCAGCATATGAATAAATAAAAACGCTCTAACTCGTTACAGTCCGCAAATTATATCTCAAACTTTATAGCTTTTTATTAATATGAGATCTGTTATATCTCAGAAATCATGATAACATGGGGAATGGAAGGTTGTTACTTTCAATACGTATTTCCAAGGCTTTGAAAATATAAACCAAACTTTCAGTCTAACTTTATTAACTTTTTATGTAAAAATGTACATGGTATATGCAAAGACAAGCATGGAAACTCTTCAAAAAGTTAACTTATGCATGGAAGAAATTACTGAGCCTAGAGCAGTAGATGAATGTGACTACCACACTGAAAAGATATAAAGAAAACATATTAAAATATTAGATTTTTGTTTCATAGGGGGCATCAATTTTAAGTTATGATGCCTGAAGCACTTCTTCTAAAGCTTCAGATGAAAACCCCAAGCTACAGCTAACTACCACCACTACCACCACCCCTGTTGAATGCAGCAAAACATACAAATGTAGATTGTTCGAATATTTTTGTGAAAATAATTCTCTAAGCACAAAAGAACTGGCTTGTTATTAGACAGTAGACTAAACAGTAATTATAGCTAAGCAGCGTGGTTTCCATTTGCTTGAAAAACTGTTTCCATTTTGAAGAATACTTTTTGCATAATACAGAAGTTAAATCTCAGGAGTGATACTGTTTTATTTATTTTTTTTCTTTTAGTGTCCCAAGAAAAGAACTAAATCAGCCCATGCATCAATGTGTAGAGCACATTTTAACAAGTATTACTGTTTATCAAAAATGGCACGGAACAAAAATAATCAAAAATAAGACAGGAATATCATTTTCGCTTTTAAATACTACTATAATACTACTTATTGCTGGGTTTCTGAATTACCTAAGAATTCAAAGGTACTATAAATGGAAGATAAAAGTATAACGTTTATTGGAGTACCAAAACATTTAAAATTCATATTTTATCTTTCTGATATAGTAGCTGAGGCTTATTCACCTGAAAAGGCATAGGAAATAAATACGATCAGTTTTCAGAACACCATGATCTGGTGCTGTGTGTCTTGTGTTTTTTTCTGAATCAGAAAAACCTCTGTCAAAGGACTTGATAATACAGGAGAACAGCAATGCGATGAACTGTACTTTGATTTGAAAATCAGCACTCAAGATTGAAAACATTGATTTCTCATTGAAGGTGAGATTATGGCTAACTTTTGCTGCTGCAAAGAGAGAGAGGACCCATGCAACTTAACTCCATTTTACAAGGACATGCCAAAAATACTGTCTGGAAGAGCCTCTCTTCCTTTCTGCTGACTTTCCGCTGTTAACAAAGATGATGAATGGTAGTCATGTTACCATCTTGAACAAGAATGAAGAAGAAATTAAGGACTCATTGTTAAAATAAGCCGTTTCATTTCAATATCGGTTTTTGCACTCCTGTGAATATTGTAGGGCTAACTGAGCATATGTTTGGAAATAATATTGTTTTTCTGACCACTTTCAGAGCCTCAGACCTGAGGAATACCTGAATAATACTGAGAAAACCTGCCTTTACTAGAGATACTTGATCTTGGATTTCATTCTACAAGTTCAACATTCTCTCATCTTTCCTTAAAAGAAAAAGTGAATAGGCACCTAGATGTTGTACAGACCTAATGTCTTATGAAGGTTTCTGCTTTCTGTTGACTTAAGACTTAAATCAGGCCCTTAGAAAGGAAAAATTCTAGCAAAGGTGATGCAGAAGTGGCACAAAATTCACTAAAATGAGCCAGAGTAATTATCTCAAAATGCAGATGCAAAAAGCATTTTCAAAACAAATATGGTGCATCTCTTCTCTTACTTATGTACAACAGGTTCTTTTCTGTTGTGTTAGTAGAAAGTCAGGTTGCTGCAACTCTCAAAGGTAGTTACTTGTGAACTGGTCCATGTACATCCATGCGCATATTCAGCCTTCCATGACACTAAAGTGGAATTTATTCTCAGAAAGCAGACACTAGTCTTTTCGGTTGAGCAGTCCTCAACATCTTGAGTTAGATCACATCTAGACTACTGTGTCTTGTTTTGGGCCCCCAATGCATGAAAGTAACATATAAACTGGAGAGAGTTCAGCAGAACACAACGTGAAGAAACTGTAGTAGGGGAGGGTCAGACTGGATATAAGGAGTAACTTTTTCACAGTTATTTTGCCTACATTTTTACAGTTTATTTGCATTTTTCCTAAAGAAATATCTTAGATATCGTGGCATTTTCATGCAACTAATACCTTCATTGTTCCTTACAGAACCTGTTTCTTGTTAGCACTGTAAGGGCATGACTAATACCAAATACAGTACTCATACTATTGGATTATTTATTTAATTATTATCTTGGTGGTACTATTTTCAGTCACTAATGGAAACAGAAGTTGTATTTATTTTTTTGATTGCTCTTGCACATGAGTTAAGATTTCCATTACATTGCACCTGATTAATGTTATGAGATGTTTTAAGATTTTATTTCTTTTTACACATATTAATAGCTTCTTCATAAAGAAACTAAAAATGATTTCACAAAGCTTTTAATATGCTGATTTGAAAGTGGCCATGGCTTTTAACACAAAAGCACCCATTCAGTGGTAAAAATATTTCACACAATAGGCCTTACTTTAAGTAAAATGAGACAAAAAAAGCTCACTGTGTCAGAAGAAGAAAAAAGTATTTTAAATACGCTCCATCATCTTCCAACTAACATTTTCAAGTACTTTATTATACAAAAAAGTCTTTCTGAAGCCTGCTCTGAAAAGCACTGCTGGACACTAATCTCAATTAATTCAAATGCAAATAAATGGTGAACTTCAACCTACTTCAAGCAATCAATGCAAGTATTGCCAACCCTCCCTTCATTTAACTCTTTAGAATTTATTATTTTCTTGAGATTTGCACAATTCAGCAAAGCAGCCAAATAATTCACCACTAAATTCACTTATGGAAGGTATAAAGTGTAATTAATTAAACAGAATTACTATTTTCATTTCTAGAATAGGAAGGGTAAATACCCACATAAACATTTCTATCAAATCAAGCTAAGAATAGGTAACAAATATATATATTCAAGTAGTTCCCATACCCACTTGGTAAGGAACCATGCCTGACTAGACCACAACAATTTGGCTGATTTGAATTGATTTCATTACATCTCTCAGCCAATATACTCAGCCAGAACAACCAGGGGTATCAATGACAAAGAGGAAATGGGTGACAAGCAAATGGGAAGCATTTTCACAGTTCTTCTGCCACAATAACTGTACAGAAATTTCTTTATCTGCACTGGCCCATCCTTACTGTTCTGGTAAAACTGAAGCAACGTGAATGAAAACACACATTAACAAACGTAAGTGCTGGAAAGGAACAAAACCTACTTATTAGGAAACAAGACTTTGTAACTAGAGGTTACCCAATTAACCCCAAATGCAAAGAATTTGTAAAACAGCACAAAAAAGAGTAAAGATGTGGGTTTCATTCCTCTGAAGGTAAAACTTCATTCCCTGCTTATTTTAATCTTTGATCTTAATGAAGTTTTTAAAGGGAGTTTCATACGGCACTGTTTTCAAAGGTGCTGGACAACCACAACTCTCACTCAACCCACAGCCTTCTCAGCATCTCTTTATTACAAAATTTCAACATACTGTTCTTCTACTAATATAAAAGAGTGTCCTTTGTCTTTTCTGTCTGTCAGGAGGTGGGAAAAGTGCATTGTATTAAATATGTGTAATATCTTATGCAAACAAGTTCCCAAACTTTTGATTTTTTGACACCTATTCCCTATGCATCCAAAAAAAAAAAAAGCTTGAACTATAAAACAGGCTAAAACAGATTTGCAAATAAAGTTGCTAATCTATTTACTTTGCTTTAAAATTACAGAACACTATAGGCCAAGCTATGCTGAATAATTAACAGCTATTTTCCTGCACTCACTCAGAAAAAACAGAAGAACAAAGTCAAGAGTGCTATTTGATTCATTACTCCCCCTTGAATCTGTGATTCATTCCTGGAATGTTTAATATCCTGGATTACCCCATAATATTTGCCACTCTGGAGAAGAATATTCAGCATTAGCAACCTAAGTTTCCTTTGACCTCTTACCTTAGAAATTTCTAAGCCAAACTCAGAGCTGTTAAAAGGCAGAACTATTTGTATTGGAGCTCCACCTTCTCCACACTTCCTTCAAAGTGTTAGCTTTGAAACTAACACTAGCCAACTATAGCCTTGATTTCATTAGAACTTTATATTCTCTAGAAGTCAAAGAAAAGTGATGCAAAACTTATTTTGTATAAAAATTCAGAAAATAACAGCTTTGAGCTGCACACATTTGTTCCAAGGAAAAAAGTTTTATATAATTTTAGAGAAATAATGTACATGATCGTAACATTTGCTTTTTCTAGGACTGAGTATCTTTGCTTTTTAAACAAATATTGAGTATTTGTGTGATAAACTCACACAAAAAAAAATATCAGAATGACAAACTAGCATAACACGATAAATCTAGAACACATCCAGAATGGAACATAACATTTGTCTAGGGTTGTTTTTACTGAGTACCATTTACTATCAAAGCTATTTATTTGCTAGCCCAGCAAATATCTAGGTGACCCACTATCAAATAGAAGCTTAGAACTCCTAAAAGGTTGTAAGTATGCTGATGCCATCAATAATTGTAAGCGTATGCCAGCACATGCACGTATGTGTGTGCTAGTCAGTCTAGGCAGGGTCTACAAAGCAGCACTTTAGCAGTGGGTTTCCCTGAATACTGATTTTATGACAAGAGTCCTCCCCAGTTTGCAGCAGTTTTGCAGACAGCTATTTAGCCAAGCCATTAGCGTCCAGTTTTCTTCAACTTTTGAACATTATTGTTAAAGATCTTGGAACTTCACACTTCCTTCCAAGTATACAAATATGCTTGAAAATGATTAATACCGAAGACAGTAGTAAAAACTCTGACCACTTCTTCTAATAACAACAAATGACCAAAATGGTTATGGACCACAGTGTAAAAATTCCACTTGAAGTATATTTAAAAAACCATTTTGTTGAAGTACAGTAGTGCCATTTTATTTCCTTGAGAGTCTACCTATCATTTCAAAGCTCCATTTTTTAAGCATGATTTATAAAATAAAGCAGTCAAATGGAAACCATGACAAAACATTGCATGGAAAATACAATCAGATATAAGATTATAAATTAAAGTACAGAATTAATGTTTCAGCTTCAAAGTTGATCATCTGATTGATGCTGGTAAAATGACTGACCTCAGCAAGATCAATGACTTTTACTCAGGTAATGATGGATACAGTCCCTTTGCAGTTAACAGGACTATGTATATGAATAAAGACTACTCAAGTGAATAAGGATTTGCAGATTCAGGCCCTGCATATTTACAGATGAACATCAAAAGTTTGGCCATATTTATTCATAGATTTCTTCATATTTAATCCAATGCTTGCACCACGTGGTTCTAAATTAACTTTTCCAAAGTGATTTTAAATGTCTACTTTAAAAAGCAAACAACCTGAATCTTCATACTTTGAAAAGTGCCATTATTTACATTTATGTCAAAACATTTCAAAGCAAGTTCATGGCAATGACAGATTATAAGACCTGTCTTAGTTAATGGGAAGGCCGTTAATGAGGATTTATAACCAGTGCAAGTTCTGTGTAATAAACTTTCTTTCCCTGCCTTTTGGAAAGAGAAAGATGATGGCTGTTTTATAATTAGTGAAAAAAAAAATAGTAAATCATACGTATTTCCTAATTCTACTGAATTTTCATGAAAGTCTTAGCAACCTGAACTACTTTCTCCTCAATTTTCTTGCTTTCAACTTCACTACTTAGTATTTCTATGCTGCTGCCGGATGATTTTCCTTATATTCTGGCTGATAAAGAAATTCAGTAAAAATACCCTACCTTACCATTAAATAAATGATACAGGATTAAAAAAGAAAAAAAAAAAAGTGCTATAGCAATGTGAAACTATCGCCTTTGATCAGCTTCATACCATTAACAAAAGTTACTTCTTGCTTAGGGTTACTACAGCTGCTAGTTCTTGGACAAGACAACTATCTAACAAATAAACGTAACAAATGCTTTACGTCTTCATTCCAAAGAAAATCTACCAGAGCCACAAGAGTATAAAGTAATACATAATACTACAAACGCAGGGTGGGGACCTCATTTGCCTGCCGGTTCTGTTCGGTAACCTCAGCAGCACTGGCTACAAGCAGCAGCACTCCATTCCTTCTGGAATCAGCCTTTACCTCAGAGAGAAGCCCCTGCATGGTGCTCTGCTCTGCGTGTGCAGAACTCTGACAACTCACAGAAGCCACAGAAAACCCTTCCGTGAAGCAGAGCGCCCTACCAAGCTTGTGAAAGGTTAAACACTGCTGGAATAGCAAGACATTTCATCTGCCCACGCTTTCCAGTTCCATTCAATTACCAACAGCAGCAGTCCTATAATGCAACATAATACTGTGTTATTAAACCAGAGTTTTGTATTTACACCTAGTTGTAGTCTGGAGGAAGGCCTGACATTTGTCAGTCAATATCATAGGACAACACCCCACAACTTTCATGGGCTCACACACACCACATTGCATACACTGACCTTGGAGACACAGATGGGGCTGATCCCTTTCAGAAGGATGCTATTTCACAAGTTCCCAGTGTTACAGCCTTAAATTGTTAATCACGTACTGAGGTATAACTGTCCTTTTGTGTTACACACACACAAGCACTCGCATGAACACAGAGCAACATGAGGCTATGTTTTTAAATCCTCTTTAATTCCTACTTTGCTCTCTACTTCCCAGAATGACCTTACATATCCCTTCTTCCTCCAGACAGAATCAATTAGAGCTTTTCTTGTCCCCCCAAACTGGTATTTATAAAAGCTCCTTTAAAAAAAAAAAAAATGAAGATTTCTAAAATAAAACATTTTCAAACATTTAAACATCATCCTGAAAACAAGTTTTCAAGAAAAAATAAGCCTCTAACTTCTCATCTTAGATTCATCTTCTGTTTACAAAACCTTTTTTTGCTGAAAATTGCACACCTCTTTCCCAAGTGGTGCCCCTGCACTGACCTAAGCACTAACAAGGTCCCAACTTTGCTCTGCCTTTAACTGTCAGCTCCTCCATCCCATTTTCACCCCGCTACCACTTGTGTGTAGATATCAAACGAAGAAGAAGAAGAAAAAAATCCTGCTTACCTTATCCAAGAGTCACTAAAGTCCCCAAGCCAAAAAA